>JAHWFP010218595.1:68339-80188 GCA_023313725.1 Lithobius niger
AACGTATTCTTACCGCAATTCTTGCGTTTAGTTATTGTGTAAGTGATCCAAAAGTCAAACATGCATGTCAAAAATGGATGTAATTGCCCTTTAAGGATATCTCGCGACGAAGTGGGTTGATTCTGCTAAGATATTCCTAGGGTCTTTTACAGTTTACTCCTTTTCGACATGAGCACATTTCCCAAGTGGACAGGGGCGTAATCAGGCCAGGCTTCACCCCTATACTTACCACACATAATGTAATGATCCTACAAAATGACTTTTTTCTGATACTATTATCCACCCAAATAATATTCCTTACACTTTATACATATGTAATATTCTCGTTCGCATTTTAGTATGTTGTCTGTAAAAGGAATGAGAAATGAAACAGATGCTGAAAAAGGGGGTTAAAAATAATAATAACAATACAAAATTTGATAGGCTTAAAATTGTCTACCTGCCTAATATTTTAAAAGCCTTCAGCTTCAATGAACCACGCTGGGGAGCATGCTGGGGAGCAAGAGGCGCCCCCCCCCACCCCCCTCCTTCTCAACGAGGTTTGTGATACATCATTTAAGGCCGGCCCCTACACCCTACTCATTTATGGACAGCCCCTACAAATGATATTACCATACGCAGGGATGTGCACAGACCCTCGAGAGGACAGGAGCAAACTTTTTTTCCTGGGGGAATTTTTTTTTGTGTGATTTAACCTATTTTTATCTCCCTTTTGTGAGACTTGAACAATTCAGGACTGCCCCTCTTGCTCCCTTGGCCGTTATGTCCTTTTTTGGCGCTTTTTGGCGTTTTTCAGGCCCTTTTAACACCGCATCACCGGAAAAAGGGCACTTTTTTCAGTAAAAAGGGGCAATTTGCCATGAGGGGTAGAGCCCCTTTCTTCCCCCCCCCCCCCCCCCGGGCACTGACCATACGGTAACAGAATAGTTTTGAGCACACGCTTCAGATCTGTGAAAACATTTTTGATTGTGTGTGGAAGATAACCTGAATGTAACACATTGTAATTCGAACGGTCGGTCTTCCTGAACTGACTCGGTCTGCTTCAGTATAAAACGTTTTGTTATCTAAATATGGCAGAGGCGCACACTTTCGCCGGCCGGCTTTTCAATAATAATTAGCCCGCAGGACTAAACGTGAGAAAACGTGTCCGAGCCACTGTTCTCCATTCTGCAAATCTAGATCGCTCGCTCCAATCGAGACCTATGGCGTGCAAGAAGGTCGCGACGTAGCTCCACCCACTGACCTCGATTCATGGGCACCAACTTGAACTTATACCCAGTCAAAACAGCCCCTAGCATAATAATTATATCCGGATAACAACAAAAACAAGACTTGCTACTCGGCGAATACTAATACTGGTTGCTGCTCTCGTTGGTAACGTGTGCCTGCCGGAAAGTTCTATTTATAGCTATAAGGACTCGTCGTCGTTCGCGTACAGCATAGGTACAGAATTCTATACGTATAATGAAAGGGAAGTAACCAGCCAGAAGTCATTTCGTAGAACAGTTCGGTTTTTTTTTAATAATCACATTATAATCACTGGAACTCACGCTGAACGTCTTTATTGTTAACTTGTCTCACGTTCTAAGTCATTATTTATACCACTACGTACGAAAATTCAGAAATTCTTATACTAGTCTTACGTATAATCATCAAATTTTTCAAGAAAACTGCACTTTGTGAGGATAACGCCATCTTTGGTGTACTTCATGTCCACACCGATGAGAAACTTTTAGGAAGGGGTGTCCACCTGAAACTTGTCCAAAAACCAAAACGGCCGCCATTTTGCTTTTAAAATGGACGCCATACAATGAAAAAATTCAAAATTATACTAATACTAGAGGAAGCCCGTGCTATGCACGGGGCCGGTCATGAATCAAGTTTACGGACACATTTCCCGGGACATTTTCCCGGCACTCTTCCCGACGGCTTGTCAGATTGATCGACCACTCATGCCTGCCTCCTGTTTGCATGCAGGTAGAATGGGAGAGCGCATTTACAATGCGGGTGCGAGGAGGGGAGAAGTAATTGTTCGGCCCGACGACTTGTCAGATTGAACCTTTATTGAGTTGATCGACCACTCATGCCTGCCTCCTGTTTCCATGCAGATAGAGTGGGAGAGTGCATTTTCAATGCGGGTGCGAGGAGGGGAGAAGTAATTGTTCGTTCTGGCAATACTGAGCGAAAATTGGGAAACAACCGCGGGCAAAAATCAAAACCCCGGGCGAAGCCGGGTACGACTGCTAGTATACGCATAAAGTTAAATCAGTATCAGCCTACTTTGCAAACAGTGGCATTTCGTGGTAAGAAATGGTCACTACTAAAATTAGTGCCTGAATCTTATATTTCTTTTTAGTGTATAAAATACAATACGGATTTTAATTGTTATTTTTTTTTTGTAAGAGTTTAAAAAAAAGGCCTGTAATTATACTAAACAAGTGTACAAATCACATCGTTTGCCCTTTACGACATATTCGAAGTTGCCATCGTTACCGCGAAACGAAACCTATACAATGGCGGTTAGTTGAAAGGTGCACCGCATGTTTGAAATGCGCACTATTTCCTGGTACGAAAAAGCGATTAAGAACACGGCGTCAAGCTGCTTGAACATTAGCCTATAACCCTGCTAATATAGGCCATGAAGTGAAACATTGCTTAGCCACACACTCGTATTTACCGTATTTAACGCCCCCCCCCCCCCCGACTTTCCCTATACTTCCCTTTCCCGGTTTCGCGAAAATCACTTAAGATTGGTATTCATTCGAGTCTAGAATGGTGAAAAATCAACTGGTTTATGTTACGGAAAAAAATAGTTCCTTTGCATATAACTTTACTTGAAATAACGTAATACACAAAAAGTGAGTAAAAATATTTAAAAATATGTACAACTCCAGCACACCTATTGTACGCATAATTGCCAACTGCATACAGAAAAAATACACATCGCTAAACTTACATTTACGAAAAAAACAAAATAAAATTTCCAAGAAGTTCGTAGGTATAAATGCGCTACCATGAGAATTCTCAAGTATACATTGCTTAAAGTGGCACTATCATCGATTGAAAGTCTACAGAATCTGGTAACATCTACCGCTACTACTATCTTACTTGCTTGCATGAAGCGACGGAATGCACAACGCCATTTTTTTAACGAAACAAACAAGCCACGATCTCCTTAATTATTGATCATTTGGTACGTCCTCGTGCACCTGGGAGCAACTGTAAAGGTTAACAATATTACTGCCGCAACTGTAATTTCGTACAATTTTCAATCGGTGATAATGCCACTTTAAAATAAGCTGCACTGCATTGCTCTTTGCTCGAAAGGCGTGCCTTTTCAGCAAGGGAGGTAACGATATTTTAATCAGTACACCAACTGTCTCATTACATGCGCTTTACGATTACGGGAAAATAGCTCGCTAACAAATACTCGCTAACAACCACTCATTACAAATTATTCATAGGATTATCGCTCCCTACCGAATGCTCGTAAAATAAAATAATTTTTTTCCGCTACAGTGATCTTTAAAAATTGACTTTTAAAACAGTCCCACCTCTGAAGAGAAACAAAATCGGATAAGAAAAGTAAATATACTCCCGTCGTAGCATCCGGGAACTCCCCCCCCCCTCCATTAGAATGTGTGTAGTATTTTTAATTATCTTTAGTAAATTTGTCATTTTTATTACGAGGTAAGTTAGCATGCATATCCTCTTGTTTTTGTTAATTGTATATTTCATGTCGAGCAAAGAAAAATTTATCCTGTCGAGCAGTTCTAGCAAATAATCGTTGGTGACCAATTTTTCCTCACACAGTTTAGATGAGAAAACAAAAACGAACTCGTTTGATCTTTAAGGTAAGGTTTAACCGAATCCGAAGTCAAAATAGCAAAGAAACACAAATAAACTTTCCTGTAAGGTTTCACATCCGGCGCTGTGTTCCTGTATTGTTTAGTCCACGTGAAACCTTACTGCTGCATTCACATGTGTTTACAGTTTTTACTTTAGAACACGATAGGTTAGATTGGTACATTCTACTTGGCTAAACGACATCGCTGAAAAATCTTAAAAACCATAGTCTTAGTGTGTTTACTACAGACCTACAGATTAAGTAATTCTGGGTTCTTGCAACTCCTTGAAAACCTGGAAATGTTATTGAAAATAAAAATGAAATACCAGTCCTGAAATCCTGAAAAGTGGTGTGTGTATCTATTATCAATAAGAAGAACGGAAAGTAGACGACTTGACTTGAAGAATACAGGCCAGTGTGCAGCCTATATTACACTACATTATTCTTTACAATAATTTTGAAAGTTGGGGTATGGTTTTAATTTTATATACGTGTCTAATGGTTGAATACAGCAGTAAGGTTTCACGTGGACTAAACAGTGCACCATGCGTTCTATTCCTGGAAGCGGTTTAGCAAGACAAGAGTATGGTTTGCGATTAACGTCAAATTGCGTCTACATAAACGGGAATGGGATTGACGCGGAATATGAAGAGCGAATAAATACCACGACGTGGGAGTATCCATGTTATAACTCTCCCTTTGTTTTCCACCGTTTGCACAAGGCCGTCTGGGAGAGAAGCAGCAGATTGCATCTCCTGGCTTCAAGCTAGTTGATTTAACTTCGCCAAAATTTTATTCTTATTACACCAGACCAGTACTAAGAGGCATTAACTTGCATGCAGGCGCGAGAACTGGTGTAGAATCTGGAAGTACGACGCGCAATTTCTACCCCCAATAGGACTTGGCTCGAGAAACAAAATGCCTTCCTAGTTTTAAATTTGTTTAAACGTTCGTGCGGTGCGAATTGACTCATGCTTGGGCTTTTAGCAGCACAAGGGATATTTTTCACACATATTTATGAGTTAAAAGCCTACATAACGTAATTTTTAGTGTACGTTTTCTGGTTTTCTGCAAAAATAAAAACGGACATTAGTTCGACAGCTGGCCGCATGAGGTCAGGTCTCAGTACGAACATGGAACAAAATAGCAAACTCCTCCTTCACGCGCTCGTGTACAACTTTTTTTTACACGCACCCCTCGGATCCCAGGAAAATTATGATTTTAAATGTTTCGTGTTTTTTTTTTTCCAAATTACGCTGTCGCCCTCGCTGCGGTTAATTATATAACATCAGAAACCCGCACGCAAAAACTTGTTCGGGCGGCCAAAAACGTGATTCGAATGACGCCTGAGATGCGAAAGACGTCCGGGATCTGGAATGTCCGTGTAAAAAAAAAGTAATTTGGGTATCTATTGGTTGCAATGCGTAATATTGACGTTGACTTGACACCATACTAACTCGATGGAAAAGAAACTTACGGATTCTACTCGAACAGTAAGTACATCGTCTCAAGGAAAATCATTCTATCTATATGAGGATAATGTTACAAACCATTTATTTACGAACTTGCAATGATATTTTATCAGTAATAGTATAACTCGAGCGTAGTTTAATTATCGATAAATTTTCTCAACCACTCGTTACATTCCCAAGCTGATAAAAACACCTTGCTCAAGCGCTCGGTATTTTTTCAGCTTCGGAATGTAACTCTTGGTTGAGAAAATTTATCGATACTTAAACTACGCTTGAGTTATATTTGAAACGAGAATATACCGCCTCCCTTAAACATCAAGTTTAAAATGAAACTTCAAATTGCACAACACGGCCTAGTTGTACTGCATTGGTTTCTCGCTTGAATTCACAATTCTTGTTTGCACGAAATGATAGAAGCGTACAAATTGTTGCCACATGTACTCACTGGTTCGTTTAGTATCTGTAGGAATCCTATTTTCTACTGTCGTGTCCATAAATAATGTAATTTTGTTTCCCCCAACGATCTATCACGAACTTAAGCGAAACTGAAATTAACTCCCCGTGAAAGCAGACAACTGTTAGAACGCTTCAATGGAAGTAAATACGTGTTTGATCAAACTGTTGCTCATAGATTTAAAATAGATTATGATCCGTAACAATACTAAGTTTTACGATAATTGTTATTAATTTATTTCTACTATTTTCGGTTAAATCAAGTACCGTATATCATTACGGCACTGGGGTTGCCTCGATCGCCATGCTTCTCATAGTATTGGCGATAGCCCTAACCAGAACGGCGTAACGTGCTTCGGTGGGCAGCTGACTTCTGTTACTATGGTAACCGAAGATTAAACGCACATCTCCGAGATGTTAAATAATGTGTCACTTGACTGTCAGGTACGTCGTATACGTTTAGAAATTGATTTAGACCTACCAAATGCAGTTCTTTCATACTTTCTTATTGCGGCGTAAGCCGCGGTACAAGACGAGTCGAACGTTAATTCAAGACGGAGGGGTGACGCCGATAGTTTAATCTGATAAAATACCGTGTGGTCGTTTAAAGGCACATAAATCCCTCCGTTCTGGCCGCTTTACTCATACGTCAACTGCGCTAAAATATAGTTCACACGACCGCGGCGCGCATTGCTCTGTGAAACAAGCATGACGTCACATCCGACGCTAGATCATACTCATTTCGTAACAGTATATATTCTCTCTATATCTATGTTTCGGAGCCGCGCCATGCGACACATCGTACAAATGCTAAAAGGCAAAGATGGAGCGACTAGAGGTAAACAAACACTGGCGCAGATGACTGCACGTTATGAACATCAATGTCTCCTGTCTGTTGCTGCGGTAAAATGCCCACACGTTAGTTTTATTTGAACAAAGTTGAACAAATAAAAGATTCTGGGGGTCTTTATTATGTGTTGATGTCGATTACGTCCTATCGTTGCCGACTATGTTACGTATATTAATTTATTGGCGATTTCAAGGAGGCATGCTTAGGGACCGGTCATTATGTATCGTTTTATTTTTTTTGGGGGGGGGGGGAAGAAGATATCCCCCCTCCTTTCTTCGGACAGTAAGTATACGCCCCTGCGACCGATCTCATTATTCCTCCCAACCGTTATTTTTTTCCTTGTAGCTAATATGTGACTTAATGTTTTAGCATTATGCGGGAATGAAAAAGGCGTTACTGTACAGAAACAGCTTACCATCAAAAAAAAAAAAAAAAGCTTCTCCCGACCGACCCTAATTATAATTTAATTGGTACTGCAGCTAAACGTTTTTTTTTTCCTTAGGCCTTATGTCTGCTACGAGAATTTACGTCTGAAACTCAATCCGCAATTTAATTTCTTCTCCGCCTTTGGTTTTGTCCATCACCATGTAAAGATCCCGACACCCCTGCCCCACCCATTCTTTAATCATCGTTTCTTGCGGTAAACATAGGATAAACCTAATTGTTGATCCAATTCTCGTTTTGTCCTTTCCTTTACCGATTCGGTAGCAAATCTACTTGGTGGAATAGATAAATGCGTTCATCACTCGCCATTTCTCCTGATAAGCTCAGAACAAGGTTAACTGGGATTGAAGCTGCGTACCTCGAGAAAGGCAGCTACTATCTCACTTGGCTTTCGCTCAAAAGCGGCAAGTCACGTGACTTGAAGTGCACGAAGAATCACTACGTCACAGACTAGGCGTGTAAACATCGCGTGACGTCACCGTTAAAAGTAGCCCAAGAACGCCCGAGAAGCTTTCTGGCGGGAGTGAGATACTCCTCGGACCGAGCGGTAAAAAAGAAGCTTACTAGCGTACACGCGCCACGTTTGTCATCGGGATCGTACCCTTAGACGATCAAATAAAAGGTAAATGAGTTCATATAAAACTATTTCCGGTAATGTATCGAGAAAAACGTTAAAATATACCGGAGGGAGTTATGTGCCTTTAACCGATGTTAAGGAGGCGTGATTGGCTTGTGGCTGCAGTTTATTGGCTTCCCATTGGTTAATTGTTGTTATAAAATTATGAAGGTATATTCTCAGTGTAATCTCGCAAGTTTTACAGCAAAATTTCGGACAGCAAACTCACACTGGCATGCCCATCGTAGTAAGTAATAGTGGTAATATATTCTTGTGAATACAAAAAAGACAAACAGAACAAGATAAAAGAAACAATCACAAAAAAACGGAACTTAAATATAAAATTAGTTTTTACTTATCCTGAAATACTTACCTTTACATCTTAGGCCTTAGCTAAAATTCGCTTAATTTAACGCTCAATGCCAAATAACAAAAGAAAAAGGTGTTTGGTCAGGCTCTCCGCCATTGTTGTTTTCCAACAATGCTCCCAGTCACTTTTCATCAGGTAACCTTTTGCGGTTCAACGAAAGTGGGGCGGAGGGAGGGTTCATTTGAAGGTAAGTATTTTAGGATAACTGAAAACTAATTTTAACTTTAAAATTCCGTTTTGACTTTCTTCAAAATACTAACTTTAATCGTAGCTGACTTTGTCCAAAAGGCGCTGGGTCAGTTGAACCAAGTTTACGTAATCCAAGCATCAGTCAACTTTTTTCAACTTAACATCTAAGCAACAATTATATAACCGGTTAGTCTGTTGTTCAATCGACGTGTCCTCCTGGTATGGACCACATATGGTATTATCGACAATTTTTTTTGCGTTAGTCCCTCCAACTTGCTTTTATTGCAACGTGTTATTCCCGTTGCAAACGCCTCTTAAGCCTGGTTTAAGTTAGGTTTAAATCCTGGGTTTAAGTATAGCCTTCTTGATTCTCAATCACTAGTTTTCGTATCCAAGCTCATAAAATGTGTGTGTTTTTTTTTCACTTGGGAAAGTTCGAAAAAAATATCAGTGTTAAACCAGGATCTTGTTATGAAATTAGACCGAAATCACAATTCTAGCAGCTATCCGCAACGACTAAGGGAGCGTTTATGCTACGACCCATCTTTGAATTCTCGCAGCTAGAAGCTAGAAATCATCTGAAATTCCAACATGGCGGCGGTTTTAGCTCTGCCGACTCGCAACGAAAACAGTCAACAATATCAGCACAGAAGCGACTGGCAAAATTTTTCGTCAGAAGGAGTTCTTTATCATAGTGTAACAGATTATGCGAATGCAAGCATTTACTCAAACCATGTCGGATTTAGCGTTGTTACCGTGGCAACGACACTTCTGTTATCGCGATTAAATTGTAGCTGCGAGAAGACAAAGGCTAGTCATTGTGTAAACGCGCCCTTAAGTCATCCCTCTGGGTTGATTTTTGTACGATTTTGCTGTTGTGTTCTACCGTTTGCCCGTTTACTGTGTGTGTGCATTCAAAACAACTATTGTGGTAATCTTACCAATATTTATTTCAGTTAAAAAGTTAAAAATCTGGAGTCAGGCACTTGCAGTCTGTTCATAAGATGGCACTTTTTTTTTAACATATCTGTCTATTTCAGAGATATTGCGTTATGATTTAAAGTACAGTCATACTCGGATTCAGGAAAATTCAAGCTCTGTTAAGCCTAACCTGCATTACAATCAGAGCCATTAAAATAATGTTGTAGTTGGTATGGGAAAAATTTCCATTAATAATGTTAGCACCATAATGAAGTGAGCACTGTTTGAGGTAATAGGTGGAATTCAGACGATTTTAGTTTGTATATTACAAGTTTTGAATATTTGCAAAAAAAAAAAGAAAAAATACTTGTAATCCACTGTATAGGGAAAACTACTGAATTTTGAGACAAATTCAATATTTCTGACTTTTGGTACTGCTGTTTGCCACTAGCTGGCATCAAACATCTTTTTTCGTTTTTGCCTTTAGGGAGCACTAACGCAGACTGGGTTATCTGCCCCACCATGATGAGAGGAACAATTTAGCTGGAGAAAACCATGTGGAAAACCCTGGTTATTTACCATGTCACAATTGACATGAGCACAAGACACAACAGGGCCCTACCCGTCCCGGAAATGCCAGTGGGTATTTTTACAATTTACAACAACAACGCATCTGGCAACAATCAAGCTCTAACAATGCATCTAACAACAATTAAGCTCTGACAACTAACAATGCATCTAACAACCATTAAGCTCCAACAATGCATCAAACAACAATTAAACTCTAACAATGCATCAAACAACAACGTAACGAGAACGAAACGCGAGAAGCAACGTGCGTTTTCCCTACCAATGTTGCATCATGTGTTTTTAAAAAAGGCCTGCTTTAAAAATGCATGATGCAACATTGGTAGGGCAAAACGCACGTTGATTCTCCCTCGTTAAGTTCTGTGATTGCTCCATTAAATATTTTGATGTTTCAAGAGGGTATGTCAGTCACTTGCATTGGTTTCCTTTCACCGGGCAGGGTGCACTGTTTAACCACGCAACATAATAATCTTTGTTACAGATGGAGGTACTGAATGAAGATATGGATGAAGGCAAGTTGGACCTGAAAACGTCCTATGACAGTTGTGATAGCAACCCAGGAGAAATCTCTTCTTCTAATGCGCCTTTTTAACCATGTTAACAAAATTGCATCCATATACATCATCGTACTCACAGTGAGAGTGTGAAGTTAGGCGTGATATTTCGTGCGATCTAAAGTTGTAGTGGAGAAATGCCTTTTTCTAAAATAGGGGTGACAACGTAAAACATTTTACAAGTATGTGACAGCTTAATCAGGTTAACAAAACTGCGATTATATAAACTTTCTCTCAATGAAAATATACATGAAGATAGGTGAAGCGAGGTGTGACTTTTTGTGCACTCGAAGTCATATGAATGGTGTGATATCCACCCAAAACCAAAACCGGTATAAGAGAAGGTGCCAAGTTTTCCAAAAAGGGTCGGCCTGTGAAAGTAGTGATATCATTCAACCAGGGAAAGGCTGCCAAGATTAACCCTGTTATCTAGCAAACTTGGGGAATTGCTCTTCTTTAAGTTCTTTGATGCTTCAGTCTCGCTAACATCCAAAAAAGTGAACGTCTCCGAATTCGTGTGTGAAAACGTGACGGGTTATGCATCTACGTAATTTTCATGCACAATCGTGTCATTGTAATCTTTATCAGGGTTCTGTTGACAGGAATTTGTGTGGAATTACCCCCAAACCCACCACAATACACGCAAATAAAGTACACGATGCTAATGGACCAACATTTCACATAACTGCGCTAATTTTAACTATACTCGATGTAACCCTGTTCTGCTCAAACCCACCCTCCAGGGCCGGATTAAGGGGTGTACTTTGGGTGCTGAAGCACAGGCCACGGGCCTCACGGTCACGGGAAAAATAAAATAAGGTGCGTTTTTAAATAATAAAAAAATGTACTTTTACTGAAAAGTTACATCAGAAAAATCCAATTTCTAAAAAATTATTGTTTTTTCTCCATTTTCCGTGGGATTGGGAGGGGAGGGGGCCACAATAAATCTTATGCACTAGGCCTCTACGAGGCTTGATACGGCGCTGCCGCTCTCACAAAAATGCAATTGGACTTACAAACGGACCCATGGCTTATGTATGGACGTTTGTTAATTCGTCATATTGGCAAATAATGATTAAAATATTTAATCATTTGTGGCTCAAAGAAATTAAAGAAGAGGGTTACGCACCAAGTTTGATGGTTAATAGGGTTAAGCTTGGCGTCCTTTCCCCAGGTGAGTGATAGCACTACTTTCAAAGGCTGGACCTTTAATTTAGGAAACTTGGCGGCTTCTCTTACACCGGTTTTGGTTTTGCGTGAATTACGTTTACGTAAATAAATCTAGCAAAGAAAACTGCTGGTCGGCCATCTTTAATCGGCGGATTCAGCGGGAAAACCGCCTCAAAGAGCCGACGAATGTGATGCCTCAGCAGTTATGTCACCCTGAGGTTTGAAGGTTGCACGTGCTCCCAGCCGTATCCATGGCGCCGGAAGGAGAGGGACGGACAATTCTGTAACGTAGTTCCAGTCGGAAATTCCTTGGATCTTCTACATGCCACACTCGACACGAGCATGAGGCCATCACAAATGCCTGGGTTGACTGAG
>JAHWFP010218595.1:86906-100305 GCA_023313725.1 Lithobius niger
TTTTTTTTTTGCTGTGAATGGGCTTGCGTTTTTAATAACATAGTGTAGGCAGTTGCAGTGTTCGGCGTTGCCGAATGCGCCACATATTATACATCAGTGGTAGCTAGCAAAGTGACGGGAGAGACGCAAAGGAGAGACATCATGGGTCAGTGTTTTTGATGTAGCCAGCAGTGACTCGTATAGTAATTTAACGTTGCTGCGGTAACGTGATTTTAGGCCTAATGATTTTTACCTGCCATTTTAATTTCGTAAGCAGCTGAAAACCGGAGAATTTGGTTCAAGAGTAAGCCTATTCATCCATGCAACAATGCGGCGAGACTATTTCATTCGAGGCTGATGTCTGTCGTTAACGAAATCAAGTTTGTTTTTACGGTTGCATGTTATCCTTAGGGTTTAAATGCGACGATCAAATGTTATTATTCATTGAGGTACGCCGAGAAAACAATTAGCTATAAGGAAGCAACGATGTTTTAATTTGCCCTGTTTTTTAACTAACTTTTGGTCACTAAATCTAATGATAGCCATGTCGTCTCAATCTGGTACCGTTTCCAAGTTGAAAAAACGACGAACAGATGAACGGACAAGTCTTACGGCTGTATAGAAAACTAAAAAAGGGGCATATTAGGTGAAAAATTGGAGCAAATATTTAAACCTTGCATTACATTAAATGGTACTTCCTGTTCAAAACTACGTACAGCGCAGCGCGATTTTTGTGAGACGTTCCGAGAAACCTTGCGCTAAGCGAGTAAACACAGACCAGTGGTTAGGCACTTTCCTTTCATCTCCACAGAATCTTGTCGTACATGCGCGTTGCTTTGACAATAAGGTCAATGTGGCTCAGTGGTTAGCACGAGTGTGTTTTGTGTGAAAGGTCCCGAGCTCAATCCTGGCACACGGCCCTCCCTTAACTGTGCACTTGGGAAGTGAAGGACCCGGAAATGCACCCACGCATATGTCGATTGCAGCATGTGAAAGATTCTATGTATTGCCTAGCAAAATTGTCCCTCTCCGTTCAAAAGAAATAGTTTCAGACTTTCTCGTTCACAGTTTTTTTTTTTTTTTTGGCTGAAACTGTTTTTGAGACAATAATGTTAAAAATTACCAGTAGGTCCTAGTAATAACTACCTTAAGAGACTGGTTTAATATTGATAATTGTTATCCTTCAGGGTTGCATTTCGAACTGGAAAAAAAAGCGAGTGCCAGCGCCTAGTGCTCTTATCAGCTCTGGAATACAACGAGTGTTTGAGAAAAAATTATCCATTAAAGCCGACATTAGTCCGTTTCATACCTTCGCCGTCTGCGAATATTTTTTTTTTGATTAAATTTGGTATGTAAGCTTTGTTAGAGTTGGTCAACTAACATACCAAAATCCATTAAAATCCGACGAAGCAAATGAGAGCTTAAATAGCTTAAACCATGAAATTATAGTTTTGGGCTTGTTCCAGTTGTTGGCACTACACGTTTCTACTACGCTCTGTACAGATCAAACTATTTCTCCTATTAAGCTGGTTCTTAGCTAATTTTATAGGTAGCTTGCTCTGTAGGTGTGCCCTTCCCATAAGGCCTTTTCTAATTGGTCAAATGGTTCAGGGGTTAGGCAGCTCTGAACGATCAGATTAATTGTTTTACATTGTTTAAACATTGTTATTAAGGAACAATGCCAACCAGCAAACGATAACGATACAAAACAGTACAACAAGCCAATCTAAACGCCAAAGTATCACGAATTAGAAAACAAAAACAAAGTCGTTGGATACTTAAGTTTTAACTGGTCCGAAGTCAAAACATCAAAGGAACACAAATAAACTTTCCTGTAAGATTTCAAATACTGCAGTGTTGTCGTACCGTTTAGTCCGCGCGAAACCCTACTGCTGTACCCAACCATTATACACTTAAATATAATTAAAGCTAGAGCCCAAATTTCAAAACTGTTCATGCCCAAACAAAGGAAGAATAATGTTAGACTCCGCACTCGATTAATTTCTAGGGTAAAATTATCAGTATTCTTCAGTCACGTCGTCTACTTTCCGTTCATCACCCTACTGATAATACATACATCATTTTTCAAAATTTAAAACCACTTTTCCAGGCATGGAATTTCATTATTACTTTCCATGACATTTCCAGGTTTTCAAGGACTCGCACGAACCCTGAATTACCTGTAGAGCTGTGCAAAGAATACTAAGACGATTAGTATTTAAACATTTTCCAGCGACGTCGTTTAGCCAAGTAAAATGCACCATCATTAGCTAATGTATCGTGCGCAAAAGTAAAAATGGTAAAAACTTTTGAATACAGCAGTAAGGTTCACGTGGACTGAACATACAGCGACACTGCAGTATCTGAAAACTTACAGGAAAGTTATTTGTGTTACTTTGCTGTTTTGTCTTAGGATCAGTTAAACCTTACCTTAAGCATCAAACGAGTTCGTTTTTGTTTTCTAATTCTTAAACTAGACTATAGTGGTCCCCGATGCAATACAACATAGGGACTAAGGAGAAAATAACCGCAAGATGGAAGGAACGACTAAGGCAAAATTTATCGGATAATCAATGGTATTACACCAATACAGCAAACTTTATCAATGTTGTTGTATGGGCGTTTGTGATAACCTGCCTCTGTTGTGTTGGCTTATGGTCGTTTTTTTTTTCCCATTGACAACTGATTTAAACAAATAATGGTTGGCTTATCGTGTCCATGTCTTCGTTCTGGCACTATGGTTTCGTCCTTACATTCTAGTAGCATACCAAGGCGTTACAAGCACCTGCGGACTGGCATATGTGCTCAAAAATTAACTACCAGCGGCAACAGTTGTTGGTGAAATTATTGTCACGTTGTTTTTTTAAATTTTGCAGGGTGCCAGGATTATTTTAATGTTAGCTTTTTTATTCGTTTATTTGTGGATCAGCTTTCACCGTGTACACTCAGGTCTCGCAGGTTCGACCTGATTTTGAATTAAACATTTTAATTATTTTAGTGACTGGAGGATAATAAGTACAGAATTGTCTATATTGTTTTACCGTAAGCGAGCGAGGACTATCATCATCAGCTAGCTACAACAATGCCATCTGGTAAATAGCTCACTAGCAGCTCTTCTGTAATACAGGTAATGGAAGCTACCGACGAGTACATGCTCTCCTGCGGTGGGATGTAGGACACATAGGCACCGGATAATCAGGCACCAGACATTTTGGAAATTGTTTTCTTAATTGGGATGGTTTGCCCTCAAATTCTGTATTGTTTGTTTTAAATCTGGGACACTTAATTTGTGTGGGACCGTTAGGGGGACGAGAGAATTTTCGTATTATTTTTGTGGTGCATTAATGTTCCAAATTCCGCTATCTCGCTCGCTGCAGCTAACACATCAGAGATGCCAACAAATCTTTAGCAGTTTTGAAGGCTACGGACATTTTATGGCAAACTTTTTTCTCCCCCTATCCCCCAATTTGAGGGCAATCCATCTCAATCAAATAAAAAAAAAAAAAAATGTTAAAACTTCGTGCCTATTTGTCCGGTGTGTATATGTCTGAATGCCTATTTGTCCGGGTGCCTCTTAATCCAGTTCAGTGCCTACATTCGGGTGCCTGTGTGTCCAGTGCCAAATTCTCCGATGCCTGTATGTCCGTGTACCCCTTAGGTGGTTTACCAGCAAGTCATATTAAAATTTCCATATTGTCAATACCGATGCCGATACGATATCAAAAATTGATACCCAAATTCCCGTTTGATACTGTCTCGCTATTTAAAATAAAATATTGGTCAGACAGACCGTTAAAGGGATATTCCTCCCATTGCCATTTTTTCCGATCCTCCACATCAAGTGCGGCCCCAAAGTTTTATTTCCTTACCGTTAGTCAATCCCTAGCTAAAAATCCGTTTTAAAATGAGGCGTCTGGGAGATTTTCTGTTGAATATAGGGGAACTTATTTACGTTCGTCTCAAACGTATATGATTCTTTGCACGATTACAATAACCATGACGTTTCACCTGTTTGTGTGCTTGTACTCATTTGCTAATAATTACCATGAGATCAAAAATCTAAATAACTAATGCGTTAAAAATTAAAATTAATTATTCCAATAGATCGCCGAAGAAAAATTATAAGACACTAGCCTAGAAAATTAAAAATTGTGATGTTAAAATACGAGAATCATTCCGGTTTGTGATGATACAATCTTTAACTTGATGCTGTTTCGTGTACTATTCCCAAAGCCAACCGAGACAGCAGCTACGTTCCTCGCGCTACCACCCCAGCCGACCTTGAAGCTGGTAAATGCGTGGATGACGATCTGCGCGTGGCTCTTATAAGGCAGGCCGGGTGTCCCTTTAAGCAAGTTTGAAGGTTTGCAATCATATCCAGCTTTCATTTAAAACTCAAATTGGCAATTTCTAACCTTGTTTACACTACAAATTTAAAAATCGTAGCCTCCAATTATGAAATTAAAACCAGTAGCCATAGACACTGCTTGATGTTTACTTTAAAGTGCTACAGACCGCATGGTCAATCTCGTCGGGCCAAATCACCGACGGTTAAAAAAAGCCGTTTACCACCTTCGACATGACCAAAATACGTATATCGGTATCGGCATGTATGACAGCCGATTTCGTCCTATACCGATAAGGATGTCAAGCTCGGTCATGCCCTAATTTTCAGGATTAATTTAAACAAATTTATCTTTTTTCAGTTCAACTCTTCCACACCCGCTAGCGTGAAATCCCTCCTCCTAGTTTATCAGTACTGCTGACCTAGACATGAATGTCCAACATCTTGTCAGTTGAAGGTTTTCCTGTTAATGAACTGGCTGTGGGTTTCGCTGCCTAAATTCGAAAGCGAGTTTTATTAACGCGGAAATTGTTGTGATTTTCCTTAAGGAAAACGGAGCTCAATAAAAGCATTCTTCTTATTTCCTTAAACTTTCTCCTTGAAGACGATATTTTTTTTCTCCATGATCAGTTATACTTTGTGTATGTTTAGCTGGATGGCTATATAAACAAATAATGGGTGGCTCCATTGTCTTCCGTATTATAAACGTAAAGACTGATCAGTACTTTAAATCAACTATATGTTTAAGTTATATTAGTAGTGCTTATTTTAAGTTAAATAAATAGGCAATTGTTTTTAAATTGAGCATTAAGTAGCAATAAAATTGAATAAAAAAACAATCACAAAGAGAGTAAATCCTGGAAAGGGAACCTTGGCAAAGTCTCCATCAGGACTGCCGGCCAGGGTAGCGTGAGAGGCTACCATGCTCCTGCAGCGGCCATGGGAACTATTCTGGCCAATTCTGGACAATCTTTTGGCCCCTACGAAGATCGGAGGTTTCCCGGATCGAATTCCCGGGTTGGCACTTCCCTTTACCAGATATCTCTTCTTCTCTAAAAGTCTGGTAATGTTCAAAATTGAGCCAGTTCAGCCATACAAGCATTAAGTTGCTTCGGCTAACTTAAGGCTCAAAGAAATTAATTAAAAAAAAAAACAGGAAAAAAAATATTCAAAATAAAGAAGGAAAAAATCACAGAAAAAAAAACTCCTTACTTCTTACAAGAACAAAAGCTCATTGTTGTTATTTAAGTACGCTTTTCCCCCACGTTTAGATTAATTAATTGCCTTGGCGTGAATTTCACCGGGTAGGGAACGAAACGAATTCATGCAGGAAACGAAATGAGTACTTTTGTTTTTTAAATCTGTGTTGTCATGTTGCTGAGTTATTATTGTAATATAAATCACGTATGTGTGAGACGCCGGTAAAATGCGGCGCAAATCTTAAACAAAAGTATCAAAATTAACATTTACATCGTATTTTATTTTTCAATTGATTTTTTTAACCCACTGGGATTTTCCACCTGTGAATTTTCTTTAATAAACATCACCTCACAAGGTAAAGAGTAAATGAAGCTGTCAGCTAATTGTAATCGAAGCAGGTTTCCCGAAATTCCTTCTCAATAGGGCAGTATTTAATGTGTAGGGGAAAAAAAGGAAAATAGTATAACTAACGTCCTTTTCAACAGTTAAGATTATTTCGGGACGGAGAGCGCACAAACACGAACACGAGCACATTTCCGTTCCGTCTCTTTTGGAATCCGTAGGGGATCGATCCTGGTACCTTTAGCGTGTGAGACATTCGTGCTAACCGTTGAACCACCTTGGGGGCCCCCCCCCCCCCCGAATGTTTGATTTTTTTCTTCCTTTGGGGTTTCTTTATTATTTTATTTTCCAAAATCAGTTTGGACAGCAAGGAAAAGAAAAGTCATGGGTTCGAGTCTGACATGGACATTTTCTTGTTTCTCCGATTTTGAAGTGTGTTTCCATAAGATCATCGCAATGGCGATTATTATCATAAAAAGCTATAAAAAAAAAACTAAGCCCATCTAGGCCTACTTTAAGAGGCTTGACGGTTTATTTTTATTTTTAACTTCGTAAAAACTGTTTTAGTCGTTTACCGCCAACTGAGATTCGTGTAATGATTATTTAAGGAGCTTGACATTGCGTGGAAATTAGAAACGTTACGACGTAGTGGGTCTTGTAACGATGGTCAATAAAACAAAAATAAATAACGCGGGTTGCAAATGACGGCGCATGAATCCAATAAATCTTGATAAAAGATAAAAGTTATCTGTATGATGTTAGGGGGTTCAGATCGCCAGGACGCTGTTTTTTCTTGTTTTTTTCTTGCTTAATAGTCAATACTGCATTATCGAACTAGGCTTCACTCAAAAATTAACGACTTTTAAAATTAAAAGCCGTGTAGTTTTCTGGCTGTAATTTGTGGCTAATACAAATTATTTTCAAAAGTAGATGGGGAAGATAATCTTGTTCCTTTTTTGTTTTTCTCGAAACGAGATCGTAATTACGAAAAAGGAGGTCATCACACGAGTTGATTAAGAATCGTTCAATCTGCAATCATCCACACTAAATTATTAATAGATCCTTTCGGAGAAAACGGGGCCGTTAAAGAGATTTCAATGGCTGCAGTTAGATTGATGAAAAAGCCAATGACTTATCAAGATTATTCACCCATTTTGATCTGTTTACGTCGAAGAGACTCAAAGATGCTTGCTTTCCTTGCACTGAACTAAATGTTGGCATTCCTGCGTTATACAATTACTAACTTTTTATCGTTTGGGATGTGACAAAAAAATATGTAATGTCTTTTTAAATATGTACGAGAATGACACTTTCTGAAATATGTATTGGTCCGTTTTACAATCGCACAAGGCGCTTGAAGTCCTTCAATTAAATTTTTTTCTCGCAATCTCATTACAAACCGAAGTCTCATAGCAGAAATGAAGCAACCGCAACGACCCCCGGAAGGGGAACAATGAAAACGTGCGAGTGTGTCAATTCTTTGGTTGAAGTTGAAAATGGGACGTTGTTGCCCTGTAAAGAAGTTGAAATTGGCACATTGTTGCCTCGACTAACAATTTGCTCTAACTTAACACCGTGGTAATCTGAAGAGCAAGTATTACATAACGTCATACACACTTCTTTTTCATACGGTACGCATCGAGGCCCCAAAGTGAGCTTTAACTTTAACTTTATTAGACAAGTCAACTCGCTCACTAGGAACATTACATGACAAACTGCTGTTATCATTAAGCATACGATTACGCATTAACTGAACCTAGAAGAGAACAAACAAACAAGCACGGGAGCCGGGTACGTGTTCAACTACGTATAGCAAAGAGGAGAAAGGGAAGGAAACCAAGAGGAGAGGGAGAGGACGGGATAAAAGGAGGAGGGGAGGGAGAGGATTGGTGGAAACAAAAATCGACTGTTGCAGTGAACGATCAGGCAGCATCGAGCAAATACTGGGAAACAACCACGGGTCAAACAAATCCCCGGGCGAAGCCGGGTACGATGCTAGTTTAAAATAATGCCTTAACTTTGAGCTCGAGTTAGATGCTTGCAATTTGTTTTGAATAAATGGCATGGTTATCTTAAAAGTTGTTGAGCTTGTCTTTTAAGTTTATTGCTCCTTGAATTGTCTTCAGTTGTTTACTATAGGCTATTAAAACAAATCCAGGGGGAAAAAAGTTATGGAAAAAAGCCAATGGGAAAAAGAAACCTGCGAGCAAAAAGGATGAAGGGGAAAAAAACTTTTCCTGGTGAAGCTCCTTAACCTGGCTGGTTGAAATTGAGTTAATACAAGCAACCTAACGTTATCCACAATAACAACATCAAAAAAAATATAGGCTACAAAACATTTTTTTTCTACGCACGATTAAAACATGGACGTTTTCGTGTCTGGTCAAGTGTTGTTTACTCTTCCCCAGTGAAAACAGGCCCTACCTGAAGCTGAGCAGCCTTATTTTAGCAACTTTATTGGGTATAATGTCCTTGAAAAAATTGAATTGGTCTTCGGAAAAAAATCCTTGAAAGTGTTTGAATTTTGTGTGTGCTCTTATGAGAATTCTGACTGGGGAACACCAGTTTTTCACCAGCCCAGTCAGTGCCATGCCAATCCTGCTAGTCCATAGGGATTTTTATTATTACAACAAGGACTAATGATTGGTTGGTTGGCTGACAAGAACCGTCCGTAAAAACGAGCTAGGGAAATCGAAAACTTAATGTAAACACAAACAGTGATATTGCTAACAAAAAAATACGCGCACAAGGGTTCAAACAGTATATTTATTGTGAATATGTGTGAAAATGTGTAAAAAATGCTTTATTGTGAATATGTGTAAAAATGTATAAAAACATGCTTATTTGAATAACAAAGCGGAATAAAGAAAAATGTTAGTAAAATTATGAAATATTTTTTGTGTGCGTGAAGGTGCACGATTAAGAATATTAAGTGAAAGGATTTCACGGATGAAAAAATTGAACTAAATAACGCCTGGCTCTATTGAAAACGTTCGTGTACCGCAATGAGACATTTTTTTTTCAGTAAGCACGGAAATCGCCATCGTATAACTGGTCTTAAATACATGCAAATATTTCACTTACCTTGTCTTTGGTTAGTGGTTGTCCGTGCAAAGCATTACGCTCTTTCCTGCCGAAAAACTCTAGCAGGCTATCCGGTGTGTGATAAAACGCATGCAGACGTCTCCAGAGAGAATAAATAAGATATCTGGTCGACTGTGGGGGAGGCGGGGGTGCAGGAATAGTCGACGTACAATCCATAACATGATTCATGAGAAGATGGACGAGGCTTAATCCGTCAGCAAGGATGTGGTCAGCTCGAAATAAAAGACAAAATTGGGATTGGCCATCAGGGGTGGCGTTGTAGGGCTGATCGAAGGGCAGGATAACGATCTGCCAGGGCGGATTCTCTTTTCGGAAGGGCCGAACGCTCAAATCGGCCAAGATTTCCTGTAGATCAAATTCGGACGTGATGGGCCGATCGTTTTCGATCACGAGGTGATTGCTGATGTTGAAATTATCTGCATCTTTCCACACGCACACTCCCCACATTTCGACCAAATGTTGGCGAAATTTGTGCAAGGCTGGTTTTTGTCGAAGCTGTTCGTCGACGCGGTGCTTGATTTCGGCCACGTTCGGTTTCCCGTTTAAGAACAAGACCGTGTTTATGGAATAATTCACTCCCGGTATATCGCACGTCCATACCGTATCCATTCCAGCCGCAACGCGGGCATTCCGTTTTCTCCAACGCACTTTCACGAAAACTCCAACGAGGAAACAGCGCGTCCAAAAAACCACGTAAATTGCTATGAGGATGGGCAGCAAGGAAAAGGCGAAAGAAAAATAGAAAAAGGTGGACACGCGACGACGGATTTCCTTGAAGAAGACGTCTAAATGGAATTTACTTCCCCCATTCCACGTGAATGTCACCGTCATTTTTGTGGTATAGACGGGGTTTGATAAAATGCTGTTTGGCTTTTTTGGTGTTAAGAACTGGCGATGTGATGTTGTTGAGCCTTGGCCTTGTGTGCCCCAACAATCCCTCAGGCAAAAAAGGGAAGGAGCTGCAATATTGGGGACAGTGAGAACGCTGAACCTGCCTCTGACCAAGAAACAAATATGTGGAACTAGGATGTGTTTGTTTTCGCGCCTATAGTATTTTGGCGTTTCTCTCAAAATACGCGAAATTGTTGTTGATAATTTTGTATTTTTAACAAAAATAATAATTCACTTTTTAAAATTGTAAACCTTTCAAGCATCAGACGAATTTTTAATAAATCGACAACAACAGAAATGGAAGACGCCTAACTCAGAATTATTGATTTATCGTTTTTTTTTTTATTTGTTTAGAAAAAAAATCGTACATCACTTCGAAATCCACTGAATTCGACCAGAGACGGACTGGCCTATCGGGAAGTTGGGAAGTTTCCCGAAGAGCTGCTGAGCCGGTCCAAATGAAAAGACGAAATTTCCGAAAACGCTCGGGCAAAACGCAGAAGTTCGGCGTATCGCCAGTACTAAGCCAACGAATATCCTTTTAAGTTTAATTTTAACTTTATTTTTTCAGTCAAGTCGCCCCAATCGGCGCTTTACATGACTACCGGCTGGAAATAGAAATCGACAAGGAAAAAGAACATTAATTAGCAGACGGGATATTTTATGGCGGAAGCGTAGCGAAATGGAATGTAACCAAACGAGTTATACATTACAATGAAGCACAAATTACCCAAGAAATTAATTAATTAATTAAACGCACGCAAATAAAACTAAATAATAATGTAATAAGTATCAAGCAAAAAATAATAACAATTATCCTGCACGAAATAACAAGTAACCGTAAGTCAAAATAATAACCTTGCAAGAAATAATACAGTCTATTCGTTTTTAAACATAGATCGTTAGTAAAGAAGCATTTTGTAAAGTATACTTTGAATAAATTGATGCGTTGGGTGCTTTGATTTATTAATACAAGGCCATGTATGGTGGCGATGCGTGTGCATAATATGCTTTAAAATGGCTGTTTCACAAATGATCACATTTTCGGTCTTCGACGAAACGTAGAACAGAGATCGAAAACGGGCCCACCAAACGAAAGGAATCTTAACATTCGAACTCCATTTTAATGTTGTAAACAGACGTGAGTCTTATGAAAAGGATTTCTGCGTCAGAGTAAGCTGGCCAGTCCGCCACTGAATTCTACGACTTCGATACAATGGGAAAAAAACTAGGTCCGCTGAAAAAAGGTCCTGCGAAAAAAGATCCGAGGAAAAAAGGTCCGGGAAAAAAAGGTTCAGGGAAAACGGTCCGGGGAAAGTGTCCGGGAACCTTCATGTGGAGAAAAACAAATAAACAGCACAATAAAAAAGACTTGACGATTTTTTCCATTTTTTTTTAATAGGTTAGGTTAGTTAGGTCAGTTTCCTTGGGCCCTTGGCTCGAATTTCATCAGGCAGGCAAAGAAGTTTAACCAGAAAACATATTTTTCCAACAGCTTTTTTGAGTTTCTCCTTTTTTCCTTGACTTTTTTACTGTAGACCTTTATTACTCGGACGTTTTTTCCCGATCTTTTTATACACAGACCTTTTCCCCCGAATTTTTTTTTCCTGGACCTTTTTTCCTAGATTCGTCTAAGCGGTAGCGATTTCACACCTAATTCAAGGTGTCTTGTGGTGGAACGTCTACACCACACCATGATGCCAACCCCTACCTTGGCCATATCTCGCCTACGGCCATGTTGTTCATGTGCTGTCTTCCTGCATTCCAGATTCGCTCAAACTACAGCATCATTATAATTTCCTCTTTTTCTTCTTCCCTTTCGTTTCGTAGCACGGCTCGGCACCTGTTGTATTTCACACGTTACATATGAAGTGTGCGATGCAGTCCTGTTCTATCCCGTACCGAAGTTCACCGGCTGCGTTTTGAAGCATAGCCAACTTGGCGCAGAAAACTGCGCCCATTTCGGTACGGTATGCTTGAGTTATGTGTGAAATCAATTTGCGGGTTTAGTACGGAACGGCACGCTTTTATTTATACGTGTGAAATGAGTAAGATATGGTTATGGTGGTTTAGCAGTACAGCGGAGCTCGGTCCTAGCTGCTGGAAGACAGTGATCTGAGGAGTGGCTGGAAACGTCACTGGCGGAGTGCCGGTTAGTGCAGGCCAGGATAGTGTGAGAGACTGACAGCTACTTCAGCATCTGCTGAATCTTTTATCACATGGCCTATACAATCCTTATCGTGATTGGAGTTTTCCTAGTTTAAATTCAATTTTGCCCATTCCGAAGTGGAATTTTCCAGCTTGTAAAACATCCAATAAAGTTTTAACTTGAGCCAGTTAAGACTCAACAAAATTAATTTTAAAGTATGTGTAATATAATAGGCTACCGACAAAATACAAGAAAAAGACTGTTCATGTGTACTTCCCTTTTCAGGTTAAGTAATAGATATCCGTGACTACACGTCAGTTACCGTCGATAACTGCTCTTTTGCGAGAACTGCACCGTTTCGAGCAAAAGAGCAATTATCAAAGATAACTGCCGAGTAGTCACGGAAATGTGTTTTAATGGTAAGGTGTGACATCAAGCTAACTTATCGACTTATTTGAGTTTTGAAAGATTTTTGTTTTTAAATTTTATTTGTGAATCGTAATGAATTTAAGAATTTTTACATGCGACTTAAGTAAATTCCTGAATGGAAACTTCCGGGTTAGAAGCTTCTGTGTACGAAGTCGGAGCGAAGGGGAGAGACGTTCCGTTACCAATGTTTGTGTTTTAAGATAAACTGTATTTTTTTCTACTTTAATAGTTTAAATAAGATGAGAGTATAAAATGTGCTATTCTTTTGAGTCTCGTAGGTTTTTAGGTGTATTTCAAAGTGTCAATAGCCTAGTTTTCGTATCGTAACCCGGACAAAAGATTCCGCGTTAGGTTTAGCTTGCGACATTTTATTTTTCCGCATTGGTACCGGGTGAAAAATGTCTTCAGTCGCAAATGCACCTGTTAACACTGGTTTTACAAATGGGTGTACTGGCTGAACTTGTGTTGTGCAGTTTAATATGAAAAGTTGGTCATGGCGAGGATTAGGGGTTCTGTAGACCCCATAAAAGTGTTAGATTATCGAAAAAGTGTGGGTTATCAAAATTGATCCACAGTGAAGTGTGTGGGTTTTCAGATTAACTGTATGTAGCGACTACACTTTTAGCATTGGGATGTGTTAGCGTGACGTCACCACCGTGCATTAATAACTTCTCCCCAATTGTCTGCTGCGTCGAAAAGTCACTGTTTTATTTTTCTGAAATGGACACTTTGGTCGCTTTTAAAAACTTATCGAAAAGGGTCGAATTATTATTAGGCAGCTTGGTTGACTCAGGCCCGGACTGGCCATAGTGCCAGGATGCCAATGGCACATAGGCCTTCCCGTAGATTCGTAAAGGGGCCTTTTTAAAATTCATAGTTACAATATTTCATAGCTCTCTTTAAATGACTGGACTATAAAGACAGCTTATGGCCTGGTCAGTATTGTTCGTCCGGGGGGG
>JAHWFP010218595.1:100833-115284 GCA_023313725.1 Lithobius niger
CCCAGCATTGTGTTGGGGGCCTTTTTTTTATAACGTCATGGCACTTGGACCCTAGGGCTGCCAGTCCGGTCCTGGAGTCTTCCTCTGAAGAGAGCGTTATTAAACTTAGTAAACAAATATTTTATATGGACACAAAAAAAAAAATCCGTTAGTTCTCGTAGTGTGTGGGTCTCAAACTTTTGTACAACGAAAGATAACATGGAGGTATAGATATTGTTTCGAATAACGACCAGGAGTCACTGTTGGTAACATTTCTATTCTCTCTTAAATGCGCCCGTTCACCATTTTGATAGTTTTGCCCATATTCTAAACACAGCATCCACATTCTAGATTCGCTGCCATGCAATAGGCTGATGTGTGTCATGTGATCTCATTTTGGTTATGAAAATTGCGGCGCTGCTGCGAATAGTGTTGTTCCATTTTTTTTTATTTACCACTATTTTCTTTCTATTGCTCGAAGATTCTACGGCGCTGCATCTAGGAGATGAAAAGGTGAAAAAACGCCTTTAAGTGACTTTTGGTCACTTGTTTGAACTTAAAAAGTCACTATTTCAACTTTCATTGTCGTTTTTGCTGTTCCGAGCCCCGTTACTCTTGAGTTATCTCCTTCCAGTCATTGACGAACGTCGGCGTGCGCATGCGTGGGGTAATATGTGTCATTACCTCGTGTCGTGGCTTGCGGGCGATTGGTGGGTTACCACACACGTGACGGAGCGCGAGCTTGCATCTTTCATCTTTCATCTTTCATCACCGCAGTGCGCTAACACTCGTCACTGCATCCTCAGGTTGAATGCCATCTAGGTAATATTTTTGTAAAATTTAAGGCCGCACTCTCTCCTCTTGAGCTGTACGGAGTCTGAAGCAGCTTGCAGGCCCTAGCACGTCCAGTCTTGAACGCATAGTCGGCAGGGACTTTCTCCACGAATCTAGAAAAAAAATTCCAGTAACCCTGGCGAAAATATCCCCTGCAGTCATGTTTTTTACTGGGCATTACGTTTCAAGAAGCGCCTTTTCGTTGCACGGACTCCCAAGAGAGGAGAGAAAACCTCTTGTTCCCCCCCCCCCCCCCCCCGGCCGCAGTGCGCAGTCCCAAATGTGGGGAGCCGCGATTCGTTAAGGCCCGTATTCTGAACGATGACTAAAACTCGTACTTACGTGACTTGAAATGACGTTACACATATTTAGTGCCATTCATCACCAGAACTTCGTTTGGAAGAAATCGGGTGGTGAATGGCCACTTAATAAGTGTGACGTCATTTCAAGTCAAATGACGTCACACCTATTAAGGGCCATTCGCCATCCGATTTCTTCCAGATGTATCCAAACGAAGTTCTGGTGGTGAATGGCACTAAACAGGTGTGACGTCATTTCAACTTAAGTACGAGTTTTAGTCAGCGTTCAGAATACGGGCCTAAGCCTCCCCAATCATAACTGCCAGAAACTCACTGCCAGAGCATACGGAGAATGAAACTCATTACTCGATGCATGACACCTTTGACATGCGGGAGAACGTATCTGGGAGATATTTGACACGCGGGGGCGGGAATATCGTCTCTAGCCCGAAATCAGCGTGTGCGTTGGAAAATGTTTGATTAATAATACGTACTCATAAAGATGGTGTTTTAATATTGCTGCAAACTCACAATTTGTGTCTTGTGCAGGGGATATATTTTACACCGCGGACATTTATAATATTGGGATATTTTTTATGGGGATATGTTTACCGTTTACCCTATTTCATGGTTGTTGTCATCAGTGGCGTAAATAACTCGGGGAGTGCGAGTAGGGCCCCCCCCCCCCTCCCCCACTGCGGGTGTGAAAATCCTTAGAAAAATTGATTAATTCGATATTTTCTTCAAAATTCTTTTATTTATAGAGTCGTACATTACGCAAAGCAAGACAAATGTGGTAATCTACGATAAACGAAAATTAAACAAATTACACAATTGTAACTGTTTTCAAACTCTTTTACTCTAACTAACCCATAGTTAGTTTTTAAACGACAATTTTATACTTAAGTAACATCCAGTTTCAAACATTAAAATCTGTGCAAAACTATTTACCCTTTTAATTAATTATCAAATAATTACTTAGATGATGACGCCACAACGAGACAACACAACTTCGCTAATTACGATGGAATTTAATTAAATTGAATTAAATTTAAATATAATTAATTCCCACGTTAAAATTCTAGTAATTTTGTTTGTAACTCATCGTCAGTGAGTCACTGAGGTTTCAAATGACCCATAATTGCATTCTATTTGTGGTATACCCCTTGCAGGGTGGAGGCCTTTCTTTAAGTCGGGTCATGGCCTACTGTAAATTATAAATCCAAGCCGTTGAAATGTTGTTTTTTCTTCCTTTTTTTTAATGACCCATCACCCAGCTAACGACCTTGACGTATTATTTCGGAAAGTAGGGCTAGCGGTCGTTGTTGTTGTTTTGGAGACAGACATTATGTAGGAAGGTGCTTCAGCCTGACTCATAGAGCCATTTCACTGGGTGTGAGGCAAGAATTCAATGAAATTAACTGTTAAAAACTTTTAATTCGAAGTAACTTCTCTAACTAAAATCGAGTATCGTAGAGCGCAGTCGAACGTAGTGCGATTATCATCGTTAATAAGTACAAATGCGCATGATTGTTAGTTTTTATCCACATTGCTGCACTACGTAAACTTGTTAGCTTACAATTAGTTTGTGGTCATGGTGTCTTAAAGGTGGGAAGGGCATACTGCTCAGCAAGCTTCTCTGACTGGCAAACGAAAACCTGCAAAATTCATGACGTACCTACCCACCAGGAAAGTGGAAAGGACACCCTTATTAGCAGCTATGGCATGTATTCTGGACTTTTTTGCAGCCGTGATACGAACAGAGGTTTCTCGGGTTTCCCTTGAACTTCCATTACCTTTCTGCTTTAGACTGTGTAGTTATAGTTCCAATTTGAACTATACGATCATCAGTTTTCGTCATCAATGTTTAAGCAATTAATTACACGGAAAAAGATTAATTCATTTTTGTAGTCGTGGGGTCGGATTCTTAATTAGAGTCAAACATATTCGATTAACACCATTCAGATTAACATTTAGTTGGAAATAAATAAATAAATAAATAAATAAATACCCTACGTGGCCACCGAGGATTGCAGTGAATACCAGTGTGAGGCCATCCAGACGAAAAACACCCCTAGGCTTCACTGCAAGACCCGGATGTTACCAGTCCCGTTCCCCATGGACATATTTTTTTCTGCAGACATTACTTTTTTTTTTGTTCTAGCTGCCTTTTTCTTGCGCTTTTTAGGCTTTTTTAGGGCTCTTCAGGCCTTTCCTCAGGCACCGCTGCATCAACAAATATCGGCACTTCGTCTATTTTTTTTTTACAAAAAGGGCGTTTAGCGAAAATGGGAATTGTCCCTCCCCTTTTCGCAGAATGCTCTTTTCGTAAAAAAAAAAAAATAAAAATAGCGTAAGTGCCGATATTTGTTGGTGCAGCAGTGCCTAAGAAGGGCCTAAAAGCCTAAAAAAGGGCTAAAAAAGCCTAGAAAGGGTAAGAGAAAAAAGGGGAAAGCCAGAAAAAAAAATAACGGCTCCAGAAAAAAAAAACATGTCCACTAAACTATCGGGGTTCTGTTCACGTATTGGATGCTACGATGGGTGTTTGTTGTAAGAATCCTCTAACTGCTGGTTTTTTTTTGGAGGGGGAGGGGCTTACTGGGAGGGGGGGATACTAGTCGATACGGTCTAACGAAAGTGCATCTGGAAAATCCTCATTATATTCAAGCGCTTGAAAAAAAAACCACATCATCCGAAAATGAAAGCTACCAAACGAGGAAATCGTTTAGTTTTTTCTTTCCTCAAGGAAAAGCTTACGTCGTTTAAATATTCTCGTCTTTTTCCTCCCGACTTTCCGTTTTATCTCGTTAAGTGAGGGCAACTTGGAGGGAAAAAAGTAAACTGAAGACTTCCTGCATGAATTGACACGAGTCGATCGTAAAAAGGTTTAAATGGCCGTTTGGCGAATTTAATAGTTTTGGAACATAATTAATTGGTTGTTTTTTTTGTTGTCAGATGACGTTATAATGACGCGACGCAATAGTATTCAAGTACTAGGGCGAATAACTGGAGCAGAGAGTCAAAGGCGGACTGGCTTATAGGATGCGATGTCTTACGTGAAAGATTCTCGCGACCAATATTGAGACTTATAACGCGTGAAAAAATGTGAAATGGATTAAATACGCCGTTTCGAAAGAAGATCGATCGATGCGTGAAATATTTTTTGCTCACGTTTTCCAGTCTATAAATTGGCATTGCATTAAAATTGGCATAAATTGGCATTGGCATTAAACGTTAGGGTACTAATTAAAGGGTAAAGTCTATGATTTTGAGGGCTTCCGGCCTCAAAATTGGGCAGCCGACATGACTGAATGACTTTAGTTCTTCGATGCAGACTTCGGGAGGCCAGTTGAAGTAACTGCCTGCAAAACAATTAAGAATCAGCTAGAATCAACTACGAGCTGACGCACGCTAAATCTAGTCACAAGTTCGGTCGAAACGGTCGGTCGAAACGGAAACGTAAAAACGTAGAAAAACGTAAAAACGTGAAACGTGGCCTTGGCTTTACTTCTGTAAACCTTGCTTTTACTCAAATAAAGCTTGACATACTCCAGTAAACCTTGACAGTAGATGGCGGTTTGCACTACTTTCACATGTGAAAGATGAAAACGTGAAAACATGGCCCTGTCTTTACTTCAGTACGCCTTGGTGTCACTCAAGTAAACCTTGACATTGCTCCAGTGAAACTTCATGGTAGATGGAGATTTATTTTGAAATTTTTTCTTTTTCTTGAAAAAAAATTATTCATTCTTATTCATTCTTATTCAACATTTTTGAAGTTACTCCAAAGTAAATAAAATAATCATATTTGGACGCCTTCTCTAGACAGTAACGATCTATGGATGGTTTCAAAAATTTATTAAAAGCTTCAATTTCGTAAGTCCCGGATGTGACCGACTGCCAAGTCATGCCACCGTCTGCCACGCTGAATTTCGTTATTTTTAGCACTGGTATTATATATGCTGTTACACGCGCCTGAATCAATCAGAGGCAATTTGTAGCTTTTCTCAGAATCACACCTGAACTGCTACAGAAAATACTCCAGAAATGCTGCAGAAATACTCCAAAACTGCTCCTGAATCACCCTAGATCTGCTGCAGGAATACCACAGAAACACACAAGGACGATTGCAGGAAATATCGCAAAGCTGCTGCTAAATCACCCCCAGATCTGCTGCAGAAAAATACCACAAAACTGCTGCTAAATCGCGTTAGTACTGATGCAGAAATGCTGCAGAATCACACCACAAATACTGCAAAAAGAACACCCAGAATTCTCTCAAAACTGCTGAAGAATTTCCCCAAGTGTTCCTGCATTAATGCTGGAGAATCGCACCAGAAATGCTGCAGAAAACACCCTGAATCTCCCAAAAATCTACTGCAGATTTTCTCCAAGAGCTGCTGCAGAATCACTTCAAGACTAATGCAGAAATACCCCAGACCTGCTACAAAACCACTCCAGAACGGCTGCAGAATTATCCCAGTAATGTTGTCGAATTGCCAAAGAACTGCTGTCTAATTACCCCCAGAACTGTTAAAGAATCGTTCCACAACTGTGCAGGAATGCTCCATTGTTGTTGCAGAATAACTCCCACGAATGTTGTTGTATCACCCCAAAATTGCTACAGTCACTACCCCAACTCCTGCAGAATCACTCCAGAACTGCTGCATAATTACCCCCCAAGAATTACCCAGGGATGCTACCGGTGTGAAAAAATGTGAAAAATGTGAAAGTTTGCTAGTGGCAATATAATATGTGAAAAATACGAGTGTTGGTGCGAAAAAAGGCGAAACGCACAAACGAATTAAAAACAATCAAATTATCCGCCCTAATTTTGGGCCTGGAATTACGTATAGGCATGCCTGTGGTTAGAGCATACGAAAGAAAATTGGTTGGTTTACGGGCAAAGTCGCTTTAAATTTGCTTCGCTCCCTTGAATGAAATTACAAAGAAATTACAATGGTTATTGGAAAAGAAAAACTTTTATTAAAGAAATGTGAAACTGGTGATATATGAAAAGGAAGAAATAGTGATACGAAAATGAAAGTAGGTACGTGAAAAATAAAAAAAAAAAAAAAAAAAACAGGTATGAGAAAAATGTGAAAAAATGATGAACGGGTATGTGAAAAATGTGAAAAAAAAATTAAAAGTAGAAATGTGAAAACAGCTGGTCTGCAGCATCCCTGATTACCACAAAACTTTTGCTACCCCCTCCCCTACCCCAAAATTGCTGCAGAAAAATCTCCAGAACTGCCGCAGATCAATCCTGGAGTATGTATGTTCCTCAATATCGCATTTCCCTACTACTGTGGGTTGGGGGTGGGGGAAGAAATTGAAAACACCAGTTACACTGGGAGAGGCTAAGTCCAGAAAATTCAATCACCGTGCAGCATGCACGGGTCCAGCTAGTAGAATTAAATATTGTTGGAATGTGGAATGTAGTGTATACTTTCTTTTTTTTTTTTTATCGTAGTAGTTTGTCCAGGTCGGAGTTCTATGGCGTACTGTTTATTTATTTTCTTAGTTCAGTTTGTACAACGCTCTGTGTTTGTGATCTTTACTGAACTAATTATTTATAATGACTGTGTATATATGTCTTAAATTTCGTCCTGCAAATTGTTTAAGGTATTTAACTTTTGGGGTTTTTTTTAAATAGTTTTACAATTTTATTCTGAGTTCTTTTCAATCTTTTAACCAGATAGTCTGCTGCGAAGCCATACATTTTAATGTGGTATCTAAAGTGACTTTGTGACCCAAGAATCATCATCACAAAAAAATATGAATTCTTTTGATGCGCAACACACACACAAAAAAAAATATTCAACGGCAAATGAGGACTCTAGATTCCTCTGTCGATTTTTAGAACCATAGAACTGATTCGTGCACGGGAGAAATGCTGAGCAGGAAAGCCCACAGCCAGTACCAAGGCGGAGCTTCTTGTGCATTATGGCATTTCTTCTTCAGTTTTAGCGATTTCAGCTCGTGAAGCATTCAACTCATACCCTAGTTTGCAGTTTGGCAATCGTCTACAACTACCTACTTACAACACTACCGTGGCCGGTACTGACAAGCAGGGACTTGACCAGGATCTTCTCTTCAGTCAGCTGCGTTGAGTTCTGCCAAACCTTAGCGACCACTGTGAAATTTTACGACTAATTATTGTACCAACTCGCAATATTGTTTGATTTTTTTGTTGATGTGCGTTGAAAAAAGAAAGTATTGCAATAATATTTGTAAATCTAAATGGCCGTAATTCTCTTTATCAAAACTGCTGAAAACATTAGCTTCCCTGAATTCCAAGTACTGAAAAAGAACAAATAAGTTGATCGCCGTAACAATGAAATGAAAACTTGGATCGGTAGGTATGAACACTTACTAAGTTTTTTTCCAATGGTAAAACTAGCCAACACGCATTTTTTTTTTAAAGACAGGGCCAGTTTTAATAATAATAATGATTTTTCACACCCATTATAGTGCGAATGGAATGGCAGGACCAATCCCACATTGTTTACTTGTGGGCAAATGGGAAAGCTGGACAGAGCTCCGGTCACATCAATAATTTTCGAAGATCCAACCTGTCAAATCCACGTTTAAAACTCTGGATGGATGTCGATAAAACCAGCTCAGAGGGAAGAGTATTCCATGGAGCAACAACTCTCTAAACAAAAAAGGAAGAGCGAGCAACCAATCTCGTCAAAGGCTTCACAAGTTTCAGTGAATGGCCCCGAGTTTGACGCACCATCGATTACTCGAAAAAAGAGACATCGACAGGTATAAACCCCCTCATAATCCTCAATATCAACACCAGATCGGCCTTCAGTCATCTCAGCTCGAGAGTATCCAGTCTGAGTAGCTCCAAACGAGCTGTGTACGCCATGTTTTCGATACCCGGCAACCATCGTGTTACGCAGCACTGTGCTTGATATGATCAATGTTCCCCAGGAGACACAGAGACCATACCGAGCTGGCATACTCCAGGATTGGTCTCACGTAAACTTTAAATGCGGAGACCTTGACATCACCGGAAGCGAATACACACTTTATAACGTGGAGTCTACCGAGAGCTGATTTCACGACGTAGTCGCAATGATTTTTTACCTGATTTTTTTTTTAAGTTTGGTATCGGTTGGCTTTTGTACAACAGCGCCGTTTTGGTGCCATCTAGAGGGCTAATACCGAAATAACGCCACCGCTGATGGATACATAAAATTTAATTAAATTTACTAAAGGAGTGGTCACCCATCTTTTTTTGAAAAGAAAAAACTTACATAATAAAATGCTACAAATTAAACCAACAACCACCACACTTTACAACCAGAATTAAATATATATATATATATATATACTGGTGGTCCACAAAAAACTGACGACCTAGCATTTTCTAAGTCCAACTTTTCTAGTTAGCACCCCTCAAAACCAGGAGAGGACAGAAATCTTCCCGTTTCATTTGCTTTGATTTCTGCCCTCTCCTGGTTCTGAGGGTGCTAACTAGAAAATGATGTGTCGTCAGTTTTTTGTGGACCACCCTGTATAGATTATCCCGCGTCTGACCTCACAAAACAAGCCAAGGGAGCATCCATAAATTACGCAACGCTAATTTTTGTCGTTTTTATCCTCGTCCCTCTAGTATCAACGAACGTGTAACATTTGACAAGACCTCCTTCTCCCCAAAAAAAATCCGGTACCGGAACGCTCAATTTTCTTTTCTTGAGGCATGCTTTTGTTTACCTCTACATCCAGCATGAAATGAAGCATGGTTTGCATTACTAAGCCCACATTCTGTTGGTGTTTTAGTTCTGTACTAGAGCGTCATCACTTCCACTGTCGACAAAATGGAGCGGTTGCATTGAGACTGCGTTGTGGCTCACCCTTTTGGTTGCGTCATCGCATCTTGTTTCTTTGTCCATTAGCTTTCGTAGCGCGTCGCTGGATGGCGTTGACGGCCGTTTCCGACTACTGGTGAGCAAATAGGTGAGCAGTTAACACCACTTGTGCATTTTGTTACCTTGATTATTCCTCAATAACATGTCCGTTTTTTTTATTTTGTTTCTTAAAACCAGCTTGGGTGTAACACTATCAATGTACAAAATCTGGTGTAAAGTGATGCAGTGACATGGATACAAAGCTTGCATTGGAATGAGTTCATAAACGGAGCTCCCCTCGACCTTCGGCCTCGCTTCGCTCCAACAAGGATGTAAATGGGTAAAGGTAAACCCACTTTTGAGTGATCGTTTAATGGAGCAATAATTAAAAACTCGTCTTTTGACTTGGACACAATTTTGGACTAAAAACCTCTTTTCAGAGAGAAAGTTTTTTTTAAATAATATGATCAGATAATATGAAGTTACTCTGTAGATTTTATGCAGATTTTTTTTAACCACAAACTGCAGAAAATTTGCAGATAACCTTTAAAAGTAAGCCAAGTTACCTAAAATGTCTGCAACAACTGCGTCTAAAAAAATAACTTCCAAATTAATAATAAGACACGAATAAACTGGAAAAAAAACTGTCTGTTGTTGTAGTATGTTGCTTCCATTGTTTTATTACGTAAAATAATGTCCGTTAGCCGTTTATTACGGGACAAACAACCCCCCCCCCCCCCCCCCCTTAACAGTTCGTAACACCACAAAGATAGTCTCCCCTCCAGCGTTAAGGAATTTATGCACGCCCCCTAAAAGGGGGAAAACGTTAGGGTTTGGGGGATAACGAATGGGCGGTCGGGTGAGGCGACCAAACTTTTTTTTATTAAGCGTTAATGCCATTAATTTTTTAACAGCGAAAACATGCCGACAATTGGAACTGAAAGCACATTGAACTCACGTATTACGAAAAGGAGGCGGGGAGGGATTTTAAGGATTGGAATAGCGAATAGAAAACGAGTGATCGATTCACGTTACCTGAGGAATTAGGGTAGGTCAGGAGTTTTAAGTGCGCCCAGCACTTAACACACGACTCAAGATACTGAAAGGTACAACCTTGCCTACTTGAGGCATTTTTTCTCGCTTTAAAACCTTCCAAAAAAAATATCAATAATCAAACGACACATCAGCTCAAAATCTAAAACTTTTATTTCAAAATAATTACTATAATGGAAGACGGTGGAATGATCGTAGTAGGAACACTGTTAATTGCAGGCAGTTTAAAAAATACAAAGTAATCACTTGTGATGTTTTAAATCTAAAGCGGCACGATTTACATTTTAAGTTGAGTGTTTAACCTTTAAATGGCTACGCTGCTAAATATTTTTGTAGGTGAGCTCTTTTTTTTTAGTTTTTCAGACATTCTGCAGACTATCTTCAAAGTCTGTAAATAATCTGCAAACTAAAATCAAGTGCTGCGTATAACTGCAGAGAATCTGCAAATAACTGCACAAAATCTGCAGGTTTTGTGAAGGCAATATTTTGATCTGCAGCTTTACTGTAGATATGAATCCAAATTTTTTGATCTGCAGATTTACTTTTTTTTTCTTTCTAAGTCCAAAGTCTGCAAATAGTCTGAAACGTAAAACCAAATTCTATACAGAACTGCAGATAATCCGCAAACTAACGTCAAGCGGTGATGAAAGTTACAGAAAATCAGTTTTTGCGAAAGCAGTATTTTGATTTGCAGACTTAATGCAAAAAACTGCAAAATTTGTTGTCACCTTTGAGTGATCGTTTAATGGAGCAATAATTAAAAACTCGTCTTTTGACTTGGACACAATTTTGGACTAAAAACTTCACTTTTCAGAGAGAAAGTTTTTTAAAATAATATGATCAGATAATATGAAGTTACTCTGTAGATATTATGCAGATTTTTTTTTAACCACAAACTGCAGAAAATTTGCAGATAACCTTTAAAAGTAAGCCAAATTACCTAAAATGTCTGCAACAACTGCGTTTTTTCTACAGAATATCGGCAGAAATTTTTAACAGGGTGTATTGAAGGGTGCATTTTTTTTGTCAGTTAACTCTAAAGTGTCTCGCTGCCTTGCCTTAATATTATTCATAAATGACTTGGATCAACTCAAGAAACTTGTATGCTTCATTCACTCAGTGAGGGAGAAAGACGAATGTAGTTCCAATGACTAGGCAGCGAAGTTTATTTTCGCATAGGATATGCTGAAAATATTCCCTAAAAAACTCGACAATTTTAAAATGTATTTATAGCAAAGGTTTGAAAAATGTATGTGAAAAAATCTTGCTAATATAGTCTCGGGCTAATATATCTCAAGAAAACTCAGTATTTCATTTATAGGGTCAATCCCTTTAACTCTTAACGCACTAACATTCCCTTGTTTTTCTCTTTAAAAACGAACATCGACCCTTCCAAACCAGTAGAACGCCGATTTCATAAGGACTGGCCTAACCAAGTCTAAAAAAAAAATGCTTGAAATCAATGCCGCCATTAAAGGGTCAATAACTATAATCTCTTAAAGGGAACCTTGAGTGGCATACAAATAGTTAAAGTGCAATTCACAACTTGTTACCTTCAACTTGCTGAAACATGTGGTGTGCAATTCTGGTGTTTTTCACTTGCTTATTGCTAGTGAACGAAGTCATTCCGGTGTTTTTTGACTTAGAATACCAGTGATTTGTCCTGCTATTGTGATAATAGAAAAAGGGATCACTGGGATCGCACTAACATTCCCATGTTTTTCTCTTTAAAAACGAACATCGACCCTTCCAAACCAGTAGAACGCCGATTCCATAAGGACTGGCCTAACCAAGTCTAAAAAAAAAATGCTTGAAATCAATGCCGCCATTAAAGGGTCAATAACTATAATCTCTTAAAGGGATCCTTGAGTGGCATACAAATAGTTAAAGTACAATTCACAACTTGTTACCTTCAACTTGCTGAAACATGTGGTGTGCAATTCTGGTGTTTTTCACTTGCTTATTGCTAGCGAACGAAGTCATTCCGGTGTTTTTTTGACTTAGAATACCAGTGATTTGTCCTGCTATTGTGATAATAGAAAAAGGGATCACTGGGATCGCAAGTCAAAAACCTCGGAATATGCGCAACGGTTGTTTGGCCGTCTGATTGGACTAGCCCAGTCACGTGATATGCACGTCACAGCAAACAGCCATGGTGCGTGGTATAGGCCGTTATTATGTAACCTTGTCTGTTTGCTGAAAGCTGAAAAGAAATACGGTTTGCGGTTCTGGTTGGACGAAGCACTAACAATTTGCAAATCCTATCATGGGTCCCTTGACATTGACTGATCATTAAACACCATCCCAAGACAAACTATCAGTCATTTGCAACATTTACAGAACATAACATAATACACAAAAGCTACTGCATAGAAGCCATGCAACACTCAGTAAAGAAGGAACGCCCCTTTAAAAGGTTTAGGCCATTATTCTTAAAAATGACTTCAGGGCAGTCTACACTGAAGAAGCCTCCAAATTTGTAATGCCACCCACGACCAGATTCTTTCAAAGTACTGTTGACCACAACCAAAATTCGTTCCGATTGTAGGTGGAGCTATTATTTTTTCAACCAATTCGATCTTTCTTTGACCTTAAGGTATGCAAGGGCATCCCCACACTGGGACATTAGCCCTGTCCCCCCACCCCCTTTTTATTTTGGCCGTCCTTCTGATAGATAATATTATGAAGAAAAAACACTGAATTAAAGGCAAAAGGAAAAAAAAAAGTAAAGCTATTCGAGGATTGCAATAAGGGTTCCAAGATCAGTATAGACCGGTCGTTGCTTGTTTCTTGTTTGACATCTATATTTTAGACCTCTGTTTAAAGTGGCACTATCGCCGATTGAAAGTAGGCAGAATCTGGCAACATTTAGGGCTATCTCGTACTATCTACTACTTGTTTGCACCAAACAAATGAATGCACAACGGCATTTCTTTTAACGAAACAAACAAACCACAACCTCCTTAATTATTGAGTGAAAATTTGGTTCGACCTCGTGCACCTGGAAACAAGCTATAGAGGTTAACAATATGACTGCTGCTAGATGGCGCCATGGTATTTTCGTTCGCATGTCAATCGGTGATAGTGCCACTTTAAATCTTCCATTGAAAATGTTGTTCTTTGATCTTTTTTATGGTGTTGATGCTTCTGTCACATATTATGGTTTAAATAAATAGCAGTAACTACAAGAACAAACGAAGAGCATATTGTGGATTGCCAAAAACCACAAGAGTGTAGAGAAAAAATGACTAAAAAAATGTTCGTGCCATACTTAGTCCAAGAATTGAATGTTGGTCTTTGAAGTGGGACTCTAATGGACTATATCCAGTTAGCCTTAAAGTGTGCGCGGCCAATTTTGAGTTCGCCGCAGAACGAACACAGATAATCGATTGTACGTTTTTGGCAGCAGAGTGCCTTGTTGATATCCAAGATGGTTACAAAAACAATGGCGGCCGTCGATTAAAGCCGCCCCCTCCAGGAAGACGTAGTCGCTCGTAAAAAACGTCAGGACTCAAGATGCGTCGCGCACATAATAGTGGTCTATAGCAGTGGAGGACAATCCAAGGATCAGGGATCAATAACCAGACGAATGATGACTCGGGAACTTTTTCGTCACACTTGCGGTAACTTGCCAATTCTGACAGATCGTGATGTTGAATCCATTGTTGTATAGCACTCATCACTTCAAAAGGTTAAAGTCAAAAATTAAATGCCTGCTTCAGTGCCTCTCCGGAGTAAAGTCGAATTCAGGTAATCCCGTTGGTTAGCAAAACGTTGATAGTTTTAATGCACTTGTTCGGGTCAACAGATTTTTAACCAACACGTTGATGTTATAGTCGTCTGTTCCATAGATCTACATCAAGTTACAATGTGACCCAGAGCAGCTTGCGGTTTGGCCATATCCTAGAACAAAACAATAACGTAAAATAAGTTGTAAGGTGTGTGGCTATCGAATTTCAACATATTCTTCCTATACATACCAGTGTTCCTGCAATTTACACATTTTTGTCACAGATGCTGCTCGTCTCGGACTTACACAACAATGACGGCCTTCCCAATGCAGCAGTGCACCTTGCCAATATAACTGCGTTAACAGAATACCTGCAGGTTACACCAATGCTGCGCTGGTAAAATTTATCTTCAAACGTTTTTTGGCCGAGTGTCAGTGTACCATGCTTACAACGCTGCTGTCAAAGTTTGCCGACATTACCGGCAACAACAAGACGTCTATATTAATTTTACAATAAATTGGCACGATTTGTTTACAACGATACTGTTCATTTAATACGAGAACCAAGACTGCCAATGTTCCCCAGCGCTCCGAAATGAACAGAAGAAAGTACGTCTAATATTGTATGTACATTATTATTATTGTAAGAGCCAGGTACCATCGACAACTTCTGCAAACCGGGTAAGGGACTGGT
>JAHWFP010218595.1:118345-172567 GCA_023313725.1 Lithobius niger
CCCCCCCCCCCCCCATCTCCCCATCGGCTCCTGGTGATGATAAAAATAAAAAAATAAAACACTTTTCTTACCTACGAAAAAAGACGCCACTAGTAGAGGCCCCATCAAAAATTGATCCATAATTAATTTTGCACCCAACACACGTATCGTCGTTCCAGGAAGTCTTCTATCTAACAATTTGTACCAATAAAAATACGTCGGTGCGAGAAACGCAGTTCCGTATACGGCAAAGCGACCCAGGGAAGCCGCGTCATATGGCAAGCCGGCTTCGGGAGTAGAACGGAACACCTTGCGGTTAAGAGTCTGCTGGCTAAAATCTGCTCCCACGTATAACGTACCATACACTACTACGTTGCACAGCACGGGACGTTCTTTAAATAGTTTTCGAACGATTCTGGCCATCTTGATTTTAAGCGTTACATAATTGAAAAACTGACCGTCTTGTTGTCGTTCGCATCATCCGTCGTCGCAGGCTCGACGGCCGCCATGTGATCGTCTGCAGGGATTATTCCAAGGAAGCAAGATACGGGAGGATGCGCCAGTTGAGTGGTTGAATGTGACGTCAGAGAATTGAGGCGATCGATTCCAGGCAGAGGGACGGCCCAAAGTTCGGTTGTTTAGTTCACATAACCTTGCTGCTGTGTTCTTCCATAAGACATCAAAAAAAAAAATTTAAACCATTAGAATGGTTTAAAAAAAAATACTGATCATTAAAATTTTTTGTTTTAGTTTTTAGTACATTGTGTGCCTGCTGAACAAAGAATGAATAATATACGGCTTTGTTTGGTTGTGATAATCTATTTTGTTTGGTTCCTGCTTCACTACGTCAGCCTGAAACGGAAGCAGATTTATAACGAAAGTTATGTGTTGTGTCCTCTATATCTGTAATCTTTAAACAACCACTGCTCTCCGTGCTCTCGCTCGAAGTTCGCTTGATATGATGCCAGATTTGCCACCAAAACGTCCAGATATGGCGTCAAGAATCTCAATAGCTTGACCTTACAAATACCGGAAGTGCAATTGAGAATCATGACTTCATCTCTAGACGATTTGGTGAATTTGTAAAGAGAGTGAGGAAGGGGTGGGGAGGTGATATAGAGAACTTTAACTTTAACTTTATTTATATCTGTCAAATCGCCAAAAGGCATTACATGACTAAAAAGAACACAATAAACAATAACAAACAAATACCCCCCTCCGTGATGTACATGGTCCAGTTTGCATTCAGTGCAATCCACAATCACTCTTGATGGTACTTATGCAGCTTAAATTCATATTCTTAGGAAATAAAAATAGAAGAATTGGGCGACAAAAGTAACGAAAAATATAAATACAATATTTATACTTATACCACGGCTGTGACGTCACGCTAACTCAACGCCATGCTAAATTTCCGTTGGTTAAATCCCGTTAACCAACACCGGAAGTGTGCGTCATCGCAAAAAGTGTGGGTTATCAAGTTACCTCACACTTTTGCCGATAACCAACACTTTTGCCAATAACCCACACTTTTGACACTTCCGGATCACGCGACCGGGAACACACACCAACGACCAAATTACATCGTGAAAAGAAAAACGTAACGCAATAAAAACGCACAAAACTTAATACTTAAAAGGAATGAAATCCCACCCCTGCAAACTCTTATACGTTTGGCCAATATCTAAGCCATTCACGCTGCGTTAACTCCCCCCCTCCCCCTCCCTCCGCAAACTAAAATGCAATGACCTTCATTCATATCGCTACCCTATTACCTAGTTTTTAAACAATTCACAAATTACAAACGCTCAAAATGAATTACATACCTTCCCAGAATGTCATTCTATCCCTGCAGCCTTTTATCGAAGTACTATCACTCCGAAAAGCTTCGAAAACACAAGCGACCTGGCTAGCGTGAAATACGGCGAAACGACGCTGCCCAATCCCCCACAAACGGACGCAAACGACGACTCGTCTTCCAACCACTCCACCCTCAGTAAACTAAAATGGAATTAATTACCTTTCACAAAAAACAAACACGTTTTAATTAAATACGAGTTAGCTCGACGTCCCAACCTTGATATAAATATGTTATTTATTAAAGAACTATTGGTTATCGATTTTTAAACCACGGCTGCGAGCCCCTCGACGTATTTGCATGTCTCGCGGCCAAATCTTCGCAGCCGTGGTTTAAAAATCGATAACCAATAGTTTTTAACCAATAACTATTACATAATGCTAAAAATGCATTTCTTCTACAATTGTTATACGTATACTTTGGTTATACACAAATACAAAAATCCTTTAAATTCTTATAAATTCTTGCTTTTGGCTATAATAACCCTTTACATGCATACTCTTTTCCCGTAAGAGATTCTAAATTTCATATTTTTAGGAAAATAAAAAATAAGATTGGATGTCTAGAGTAAAGGAAAAAAATACAATTTTTATACATAATGCTGCAAAGATGCATTTCTTCTACTAATTGCTATACGATAATTTGGTTATATACAAATACAAAATTCACTCTTAATTCAAAGAGATGCTAAATTTATAAGCTTTATATATAAACCAGTCATTTACGGATTGTCCTTGCTAAGGAGGTTAGTCGAAAAAGAAAGTAGTAAGCTCAGGGGATGTACACAAGATGTGAGAATCAAATGCGCTTTTAAAAGTATTGACTGAGGATGCAGAGATCACTTATTCAGGTAAGCTGTTCCAAATTTGTTGTAGTCGAGAAAAGAAAATGTTTTTTGCCCACACATGTTTATAGAAAATAAATTTAAGTTTCAAGGAGTGACCCCTGGTAGCTGCCTAAGTTTGCAATTGAAGGTGTTTACGAAGTGTAGGACCACCGTAGTTAAATTTTAAGATTTTAAAGAGGGTGAGGATGCCAGATCGTACATAACGCCACCAAATGGAAGGCTAATTTAGAAAGAGTAAACGTTGTTGGTATGTTAGATTGTTTAGGTTTCTGACTCTCTTAGTAAATCGTCTTTGTACATTTTCCAAGACTATTAGATCTTTTTCGTAGTAAGGGCACCAGAAATCGATAGCATACTCAATCTTTGGGCGTACTAGAGCGAGGAATAATGTAAAGTAAATAGAACGGTCACGTGATGTGATAGTTCGGCCGATTAAGCAAGAAATGGAATTTGCTTTAGCTATAACTGTTTTGATGTGGATCGAAAAATTGAAATTATCGCTAATTGTGATACCAAGATCCATGGTGGTGTCGCCAGAGTTTAAAACGTTAGTGTTCCAGTAATAAGAGAAATTTGGATTATTATTTTCAATGTGGAGTATACAGGATTTTTTGGGGTGAATATCCAATTTCCATACTTCACTCCAACTTTGTAGGTTGTCAATATCAGCTTGGGGTAGAGAATAGGACTGTGGCATGCTCAAGCTAGCGCCAATTTTGGTATCGTCCGCGAATTTTGCTAGGCTGTTTACAGATTCTTTGCCAAAATCATCAAAGTAGAGTAAGAATAAAAGGGGGCCCAAAACAGATCCTTGGACTGTTCCACTAGTGACCTGAACACAACCAGAATGACTACCATTTATGACAACTGTTTGAGTACGGTTTGAGATCCAGCACTCAATCCACTTTGAAATCTGCCCGCAAATACCAAAGGACTTAAGTTTATGTACGAGTAGATTGTGGGGAACCTGGTCAAAAGCCTTAACAATATCCATGTAGAAAAAATCAACTGGGGTATTTTCATCCATGGCATGGTAAAAATTCCCGTAAAACACCAGAAGATTCGTCACGGTAGAGAAGCCCGTCCGAAAGCCATGTTGATCAGGTCTGATTAGACTCTCACTTTCAATGAATTTAGTTATATGTTAACAAAGTATAATTTCGAAAATTTTTCCAAGCTGTGACGTAATACTGATAGGCCTATAATTTTTGGGGTCCTGCCGACAACCATTTTTGAAAATTGGGGTGACGTAGGCATGTGGCCACTCGGCTGGACAAAACCAGATTGTAAAAATTCGTTAAAGAGGTGGACTAGCCTGGGAACAAGTATAGTTTTATGTTGTATTAGGAAATCGGTGGATATGTTGTAGGGACCGGTAGCTTTTCCAGCCACGAAGCCATTAAATGCTCAGGACAAGTTTTCGTGGTTAAAGATAAGTGGCGGTATACACACAGGAGCAGGGAGAACAAGTGGCAGCGCATGGTTACCATGGCTCGGCGCTGCAAAGTTACAACAAAAACAAGAATTGAGCAAGTCTGCCTTAAGTCCAGGTTCTTGTACAAGGATATTTACAGAGTTTTTTAATGGTCCAATGGGAATGCTTGTTTTTTGCATGCTCTTGACATAGTGATAAAACATTTTTTCGTTAGTTTTTGCATGTGATGCAAGGTTGGTTTCATTCAAAGTTATTTTTATCAGTTTTTAGTCTGGAACAAATGTCGCGAGCAAGAACTTCATATTTCTCTTTGTAAAAAAGATTATTTGTACATCGAAACTTCCGCCAAGCACATTTTTTCTTCTTTATAAGTTTAAGAGTGGAAGGCATTAGCCGTTTAGGTTTCGTGCTAGCTAAGGGGATGTAAGTGTAGCTACAAGACCGAATAAAAGATTGCATTTCGCGCGATAGTATTCTCCAGGCATCTGCAATAGTTGAGTGTATGGACAAATGGGGAAGTACCAATGTCCGACCAGAGCAGTTGTATTTAGTTCTAGTCTTAGTTTGTTTGGCTTTGAAAATATCGATTTGGGCAAGCGAAACATCGTGGTCACTTTTTGCGAGTTAGCCTATGTGCTTCACCTGGGAAACCAGTTCAGGATCAGTAACAAAGAAGAGATCAAGTTTGGAGTCTCCTCGGGTTGGGAATTGGATCCTCTGAGTGAGGTGTAGGTCAAGCACGAGGTCAAGAAAGGGTTTTGCATACGCATCGGATGTAAGCTTATCCCAGTCGATAAGACAGTAGTTGAAATCACCAAATAGTAAAAGGTTTTGCTTCGGAACAGTTCGCAATAGTTCAAGCAAAAGAGTATTATTTTCATGTAGAGAATTTGGTGAACGATAAATCACTCCTAGCGTAAAGAGTCTATTATCTAAAGTAAATTGGGTGCAAGAGAAGGGTTATTGGGATGTAGAGAGGGCAAGGTTGGTGGAGAAAAAATGTGGGGAAAAGGGATTTTGGAAGGATGGTGTCCTAAAAGGAAAAGAAAATACCTGGGGGCTTTTATTTGAAGGGAGATGGTGGAGGGTTACGCGCCCTTGGCCACACCTTGATCTAAAAAGAGATATACAGTAGCACATCATCATCATCATCATCATCACCAAAGAAGAACAATTGTCACCAAGAACATTATTACACCTGTAGTTACTTAGGGGTTATGTGAAGATAGGCGAAGTAAAACTCTTAAGCAAATAAACACACGTCTTTTTACTGTATTTTCATTTTTCTTAAACAAATAAGTTTTTGAAAATTGTGGGGGATACTTGCTCTTCTTCTCATGACCGTGCTCCAAGCTCGCGATAAGCGTAGTTTAAGTTAGCCACCTTTGAAATGTACAATGACGCTTTTATTGACCCGCTGTCCGTTCTCATAACAATGCCGGTAGCTAAAAGGTCAAAATAATCCAAAATTTATGCACAGCATCCGTCTTTGCTCCTGGCTCTGTCAATTAGGAATTTGTAGTCTCGCTATCGGGTAGCGAGCTTGCATCTCAACCAGCCTTGGTATAACATTGCTGTACTGTACTTACTGAGGCTTCCATCTCAGTCAGCCTTTGTTTTGTGTCCAGGTATCTGGGTCATTTTTATGGAGGAATTGAGACAAAATATTTTCTCAGTTGGACTTGGCACATCTGTACTATGCAAGGTGCTCCTTCGTTGAGTAGAAAGATAATTATTATCCTGTTCTTTTTGATTTTACCTATAACATTTTTATTTCATTCAACTTTAGAAGAAAGGATTTCCGTTAGTATTATGTTATGGCAATCTGAATTAATTCATTTCCCCAACCATATCGTTTTGCATTATTTTTGCAGATCACTCTTCCCTGTGTTACGAGTTACGACGCACGCGCAGACGACGACAAAATAAAAGCGGAGCGCCCTGTTAATATCCAATTTGCAGACAGTCGCCATTGCTGTTGCGTTGAGTGGCCTTTGGGGACAAATCTATTGTTTAAATTTATAATTTTTAAGCCACAAGCTTCATCATGGGCGAAGAAAGAGATGACAAAACAAAAGGTATTAGTGACCAGAAAAAGTGGAAAAGTTAAATAATGTAATTAAGCGTAGATGGCAGAGGAAAGGAAGACCAAATCTCAATTTTTGGTATCGCTCTTCAGTCCGATGTCTGTCTGATGTCCACTCTTTGGTTTCTGGAGAATAATAAACTGCGTCCTTTGTGCCATCAAATATTTAATTTTCTTTTTGTTGATTGCCTGGAAGGTTTAAGGGGAGTTTACTGGGTGTATGGGATTCCAACATTGATTTGACTAATAATTCCGAAAAACAGTTTCACGAGTTCCGATTTTGGTCTTAATCATGACATAAGCATGGCAGATTGCTAGATTGTAAATAAACATTAAAAAAACCAAACGACATAGGAGGTTACTGACCAAGACCTTACTGCGTCGTTCATTAACCATCCTGTGTGCCTTGTGGATTTGAGAACAAACCATTGCGTTGTCCAGTTTACTACCAGAAATCGCAGTTGTATTTTCATTTGTCTGTAGACTACAGAAAACATGGGATGCTGTGAGGGTGACAGAAAACGTGATTCCCACAGTGGCCTCACGTAATTCTGCAACGTGATGGCTTAATTTTGTGGTATAAAATTTATATAATGTGTGTGTGTACAAGTTAATGCATGACCATGCCATGTGACGGCGCCCCCCCCCCCCCCCCAATTAAAAAAATGAATATGCCACTCAGATAATGGCCACACAGTACAGATCAAGATGACACTCTTATCTCCTTATGGTAAATGCCGTGACCGGACTAACCCTAATTCTTCCTCCTGACTCTAGCCATCCGTCCCTAATTTTGTGAGGATGTCGGGCGAAGACAATCTGCTGAATGCTGATTTTATCAGCAGTCACATTATGTTAGGTTTAGGTTGCCCATGGCAGCAAACACTGCTACTGTGCAGAAACTAGCAGAACTTTACAAAAAAAAAAAGTGTCTGCCGTTTAATACTCTTGAAGAAGAAGGTAGGATATTTCGTCCCTGGACTTTTTGTCCCATTAACGGAGTATTTTTTAAATTTCATAATTGAAAAAATGCAATGCAAGTACTTGTTAAGAACAATTGAATCATCAGTTTAAAAAAAAATAGGCAACGTTGGAGTTAATGCAAAACGTGGCAGTAAAAACAAGAAACTGCTCGAAAATACCGTTAATTCGGCAGAATTACTTTGGTCGAAGTTCATATCAAAGACTGTCACTTACGCAAGACCAAAAGTCGTCCAAGTTCCACAATTCAAACTTGCAGGTTGTTGTTGTGCAAGTCTCATGACTCTTGCCCAGTCAAAAATTTGCAAGTTTGAATTGTGGAACTTGGACGAATTTTGGTTTTGCGTAAGTGACAGTCTTTTGAAAAGAAACTGCTGGTGACTTTATGGAAGTAAAATTAACACTCATTTAAAACACACTTTACCAAAACAAGGACAAAAACATTAGTCCTGTTTTAGTTCCACTTGAATTTTCAGTGAACATCCGAACCGTTCTCCTTCATCAGACACCCTACAAAACACACGAAAAGTCTATACTCCAGCTCTTCTCTCTCGAAAAAATTTACCTAAGTCAAGATGCTCAATCGCATAATGTCCAGACGCTCCTCTCACTGTTCTGCCAATTATCGATAGCCTGGTCCATATCGACAACCATCTTCACCGTGCATATTTGAATTTAAAAATTCCTGGCTCACATCTTGTCTCTCGACGTTTGTATACAGTGGTTGTTGCCATAGGTACAAATGCTGCTCTAACACTGCTGATCAGGTGGACATTCTACCGTGAAAACGGGGAAAATTCGAGGAATTTATCAAGTATGGAAAAGTCGGGGATAAATCTGGGAATTTGATAACGAGAACGTAAACATTTTTCGGAAAGTCGTTTTCCTGTATAAAGTTAATTCATATTTCACTTTTTACTTTTAAAATCATCTCTTTATTTCAGTTAAAACTATCATGTTCTCTTTGTTTGCTTGGACAAACGAGGCTAGTTTCGCTAGACTTTTTATGACACCTTCACAACTCGTAAGGCCAAACAAAAAAAATTGTTTGGTTTGCATTGCGCAGTTAAAAAAATTTTTTTTTGGTTACTAAATCAGAAAGTCATTACTTCAAAAATTGTAATTTAATATTTTTTTATGCAATAAAGATACATTCATGTTCGTGAGCAATATTTTTCCTTTTTCCAGGAAGCATTTGAACCATTTTTGTATCGTAGGATAGAGCGTCAAAATACAGGGAGGGGCATTTTTTTCTCCTTGGACGGAAAAAAAGTTTAGGGTCGGCTTGTAAAAATAGGGTCGGTCGGGTAACGAAAACCAAACCATTTTTATTTTGTTTGATAAGTTTCTTTATAAGTTCTGAGTCTTACACGAGACGCATTTTTTACGGGCGTGCCATGTCTAAAATTTTAATTTGATAACAAGTTTTAAGCTTGGCGACTAAAGATGTTTGTTTTACTGAATAGCCTAGTGGCGATTTAAGGGAGAAAAAATCTGAACCTATAATTTATTACTGACTTAGCCGAAACGCCTGTGACAGAAGTGATCAAAGTGGGTTGCCTTTTTCTTTTTTTTATATTTTTGTAACAGTTTTTTCTATTTATTTAGATAAAGACAGAAAGAAGGATCGAGAGAGGCGACGAAGTCGGTCACGGTCTCGTTCCCGCAGCAGAGACCGCAACCGCCGCCGTACTCGTTCCAAATCCAGAGAACGTAACAAAAGAAGGTATGTTGCTGTTTTCATTGCCTGCATAAATTTATGGGGTGGTTTATTGATTTTTAGAACTGGTTGTCAGCTAATTTTAAAGTCGATTACGTTTTATGGAATTTAGGAAAGTTTTTTTTTCGAAAGTGTGCAAAGTACATGTAAATTAACTAGCCTATGCTCCATTTCGCTTTGTAAGTAAACGGGGAAGAATTAGGCTACAGTGAATGTGTATTTACTCGTCCCTGGAGCTGGGAAACATGTTTTATGGAATTTTTTTTTTAGTTGTTGTAGAGTGCAATGATTTGAATCATCACTACAGTAGACTCCTTATAACAAATAGAGACATGGAAAAAAGTTACGTGTAATTGAAATTTCTTGTAGGACCTATCTGGAAGATACCACAAACCGCTTATAAAGTTGGTTAAAATCTGTTCTTTAACCCTAGGTCTTAAGATTATGATAATGTAGAAAACTAATATAGCGAACACAACGAAACAAACATGTGCTTGTCCAAGTTAGCGCAGAACGGCAGTACCGATTCTTTTAAAATGACGCGCGCGACCCCTAACCTGCTTCTCTATCCCCACGAGAACATCCTTTCTGGTCCTCTCGACAGGGGTCTCAGCCTTGTTCCCTCAGACGCTTTTCCAACTCTTCGTCTGAGGTTACACGCTTTTTGGCGAACATAGTGGGACAGACAGGACGACAATAAATTACGAGCTATTAAAGGCACTGTCGAGGAATGGCACTCGAGTGTGTCGCTGCAGTCTCCGTGAAGAGGTGGTGTTGGCGCATTGGTCACACCCGACTTCTCACCGTTTTCTATTGAGGGAGGGGTGACCCTCCTGAATGTCATTGGTGTCGGCACTTCCTTGTTGATTGTCACCATCTTGATGGTATTGTCGTCGTTACCATCTTCCGCAGGACATTGCACGTCAATTGGGCGATAAGTCTGTCCTCCTGTCCGGTGTTTTTCAATTTTTGCAGGAGGTACAGATGTATTACATGATTTAGATTAGGGGTTTGTATAATATCTCTATAATGTGTGGTGCAGTGGTAACCCTGACCTCTGCACTGTGACTGAGGTTGGCGCTAATGACCAAGCTGTCAACGCGCCATTAAGCCTCAATCTCCCCCCCCCCCCCACGAGAACAAGTAGGCACGGTCCAATCACTTAACTGCCCGTCATTTCACACTGAGTGGATTATCGCGTGGCTGAACGAACTCTCACAAATCTTTATTGAATTAATGGTCATGGTAGTGTACATTACAGTTCTTGATTTTGACGATAAGCCACTGTGAACGGCAGTTACCGATCTTTCAATACATTACAGTACTCAGATTTCAAACGATTTAAATTAAATATTAGTGTGGCAAAGTTGAGTGTGGATCATCCGCCATGTTGGCCTTGAATAGCTCTCTGAACTAACAAAAAGTCTGCTCGAGGAACAGAATCTGTTGTTCTGTGAGCAATGCGTTCTGTGATAGAAAGATGTGGGTATTTTCAAAAAAAAAACTTGAGTAGAACATTTCGCACTATCGTAGACCGGCAGGTAGGGGTAAACAGCAAAAATTTAGCTGACTTTTTAATAAACCGTGTCCATTGTAAAAAATTCGATTTAAGTCATCTTTAGCAAGTATTCACTTGTGAAGTAGGCCTATTGATTGTAGATTAGGCATATGAATTTCTGAAGATTGGACATTTCAACTCAGGCAAATTATTTCTTTTTAAAAGTTACGAAAAATAGTACCCGCTTTTGCAGAATCAGACCTTGTCTATGGACCTGGGAAAATGGTTCCTATTTGCACTTTTGGGTTTCAGAAAAGTTTCAGGTGGTGCATTTTTTTTTTGGAATACCCTATACGATATGTGCCCAGTGCTCAACTCTCTCCCTCCCCATCTTGTCTATATTTCTTCCTAGTGTACTACCCTGAATCCCCCCCCCCCCACCGCTAAATAGTTGAGGTAGAAATTTCATCTTCAAACACGTGCATTTCATGCTCCCTTGTCGTAATATTTCAACAAAATCGAGGAAAAAATAGCAAACATCAGACATGCTTCAAACCAGAGACAATGATTTTCCGCGGCCATCAGTCACAACATACCGCGGGAACAAATTATCCCTTTCCGATGTGCATTTGGAAAGGTTATATTAAGGAGAAAAAGCTAAAGTTTGGTGTCAGATCTGTCACTTTACTGCTGAAAAGGTGTAGTTCATAACAATTTTTATACATCGCAACAACCTAGAATTCACATAAATGTTTAAATTTATGCCAGCACCTGCCATTATGAATACCTAATTGTTAAAAAAAAAAAAAGCCAAAAATAACACAAAATCGGTTAAAATCCACGAATATCTGGGATGTCCACGAAAATTTCAACTTTCCGTTATTGTTTAAATGGTCCTACACGTGGTAATGTTGGCAAATCACCAAGAAATTTCAAGATGAAACAATTGCTGTTAATTCAACGATTTTTTGAAAATCGCAGAATAGTGGAAAATCATCGTCCCTGCTTCAAACACACGTCATACCTCACAAACACAAAAAACAACAAAACAAATTAAATAAGAGTATTCGACCTCACACGATTCGCTGACTCAACCAGGGATAAAAGAAAAATCAACTAAAACCTCTCTCAACTAAAATGGATTGGATCGGTTGCCGATATTAGCGGTATCGGCAACTTTTGCGAAAATATCGATAACTCTGGAACCGTTTGAGATTACGACATGCGGTTCGCGGCATTTTGCTCGGGGAAATAACTGATTATCCTCCTAGCTAGGTTTCAACTGTGGGTTACTATTTCAAATTATTTTATTATAATAATTGTTGGCCTTTTGCAGAAAATTACACTGTTTATGAAAAATTGGGGATACAATTTTGAATATCGGTACCGGTATCGGCGAAATTGGATAAAACTGGATTGGTATCGGTTCGGTAAAGTTGGTATCGGTGCAGCCTTAATGATCTTAACAGCAGTTCATCCGTGTTCTGGTGTTACTGGCTCAAGTACTCTAATTACAGTTTGTGTGCTTTGGCCAAAATTTGTGTGTACAATCTCATACAGCGGCAGGTGTTGTTTTGTAACAGTTTTCAGAGCTTCTCACTGGTTTACTGTGCCTTCGTATCAAATATTTTCCCCCCGTTTCTTTTGCCCTCAGTCGTTCCAGAGATAAAGATAAAGCCGCCAAAGACAAAGAAAAGACGAAGCGAAGAAAGCCATCGATCTATTGGGACAGTCCTCCTCCTGGGTTTGAGCATATTACACCACTTCAGTACAAAGCCATGCAAGGTAAAGCCATTCAAGTAAAATACTAGGGATGTGCAGTACTCAAAAGAATTTGAGCCGAGCTGCTTATGCAACTTGAACTCGAACTCTTGTTTTGCTTGCAGCCATACTCAAAAAACTCGAATCTGGTGAAGACAACATCACTTTGCCCATTTTTGACCAATTTTGACATTCCAATACGCAAATACATCATTTTGATGAGAGCTCAGTGGTATAACTTTGAAAACATGTAAACACATTATACTGTGAGAAAACGGAAAAATTCACAACAAAACGCTCAATCTCACAACCATGAAAAACATAAATTTCGCTAATTTTTGACAGTTATTTTGGAAGTAGCTGTAAACCAAAGAACCAAATTACCCCAAATAAAAGCCAGAAGTGGACAGTTGTGACTAGCGAACAAATTTACGAAAGTTTTAGTCGCTCAATCTCATAAGGTCCCTATTCTGCAAATTCTCGATAGTCCCTATGAACAATTATCTTCATCAGGCATACTTGACGAACTTAAAAATGTGTGGTTCACATCTTGTCTCTCGTTTAACTTCAGTAAAATTTTTCGCTAGTGATAATGAGCGAATCAGTTTGATTAAGAACGCATATTCCCACAGTTGGGAGAAATTTAACATCCACCATTGAGAAATTGGTGTTTTTCGTGGTTATGAGATTGAGCGCTTCGTTCTTGTGTGGATTATTCAGTGACGTAAATTAAGTCATTAGCTCAAACCGTTTTTAAATTATATCCTTAAAACTGGAAAAACCATTTGTACACGTTGACCCAGACGGTCCATTAAGCATCATTTTAGTTGTTACTATCATAACAAATTAAAGAAATGTGCGCACAAAGTTTGGTTCAGTAAATACTGGAACTCGACTGGATACTCGGTTTATCTGTTGCAAACTCTTGCTCAGATCGACTCGAATTAAAATTACTCTGTTCTCTCTCACCCCTAAAGATGCCATAGAAATGTAGTCTCGTATTAAATTGCACTGATACGCCGAAATGCCAATTCTAGTGTGTAATTTTGATGTTGGAAATACTTCGACCGATCTTGCGATATCTAGTGGTCCCAATGTTTTGAGTAAAATGGACCTAAATTACGTTCTTCATAGAGTGTGAAATAATTTGTATCTTTTTCAAACTTAACTGGAAATTTCCATAGGACTTAAATTTAATGTCCAAAAATTGGTGTTTACGTCATAAAATGTTGAACAAAAAATGGTGGATATCCAGTGTTTACCAGCTGGTGCCTAAAACCGATGCTGTTGTTCCAATGGTGATGAAGGATGTAGTCAAAATCGATCAGTATCCTTAGGGGGAAAGGAAAAATGAATTGTGTGGGACTGCGAAGCCCACAGGAAAAAGAGGTTAATATCTAAAATAAAAAAATACTCAACATGCCAGAAAAGTTCATGTAATATCTTTTTAATGGTGAATACTTGAAAGGGATACATCCTATTTGAATATGCTCTTAACAAATTTTTGTCCGACCCCTAATTGACATTCCCTTTTTACCATACCCTTTCTTCATTAGTATTGTCAATCACTCAGACGGTTTTGCTTTAAGGCCTTTTTACGAAAGAGAAATTGCTTCTCAAACTCCGCTAAATATTTTAGTCGTCATATTAATTGTCTTTTTGAAAGCTTGTGATGAGTGATGCTGATCTCAAGTCGGTAATTTGGGTGCTAAAAAAATGCAGTAGGTCCTAAAAAAGTAACAGTAGTACAAACCTGTTCAAGAAGACATTCAGCTCAATGTTTTTCAGAAAACAAGCGCATCATTTATGTGGCCAGTTGTAATTGAACTTGGTTCACTTTTATTTAAGGGTCCACAAAGAGACAATAAAAAAAAATTTCTAACCATCCAAAATGTTTGGAAAAACAGCTTCATTTTTTTAAGTAGCCTAACTACAATCCTTAACACATAAAAAAATTCATGTCTACAAAATGTCCATCTAGCTTCTGGTTGTAATTTATATTGTATCTTGCTTCAGCTGCTGGTCAGATCCCTGCTCCTCTGATAGACAACAATCCGCAAGCTGCCGTTCCTGTAGTAGGAAGCACAATTACTCGGCAGGCAAGGCGCTTGTACGTAGGAAATATGCCCTTTGGGGCCACTGAGGTAAGAGAATATTGACAAAGTCTTGGTAAGGGTATCATGTTGTGTAGCACGGTTGGTTTCAGCCAACTACAACATCTAATTTGTTTCTTTTCAGGAGGAAATGATGGAGTTTTTCAACCATCAGATGCACATGTCTGGTTTGGCCCAAGCCCCCGGCAATCCAGTTTTAGCTTGTCAAATTAATCTTGACAAGAACTTTGCTTTCTTAGAGGTAAGTTGTCTTTTTGTGGTGATCATTGGTCAAGATAGAACTTCATTAGATAGAAGTTGAGAAGGGATTTGTTTGTCTCATAAGAAAAATGTACAACTGCTGCTTCTGCCTAAATGATCAATGTGTGAAATGCCTGGCACAAGACCGGAGCGGACGGAGAATCAACCCTCTTTCATTTAGCCTTTCTCGCCAAAACGTCGACTATAACAATAAAGAATGGCACTCAAAAAGGGATTCGTCGAGGACCATGCAAGTTAGAGACGAACGGTTTGTAGCATTATGCTCTGATTTATAACGGCTGCACAACAGCCTTCTGCAATAATACTGGAGTTAAAATTTTACAATTTCATAAATGTGTAAATAATAAAAACCATGCATATTCCAAGATGTATTTGGTATGTGGCCAGTAGAAATTGTTAAATGCCAAGTGCTTTCTAAGGTCTGCTAGCACATTGGCGATTCGACAGGGTTGCCGAGAACCTGATCGTGGTGTTAGGAGTCGAGTGTAGTAAGGGAAGGGGATATATCATCACTTAGGACTTGCTTGAATGTTTTGCTGTATAACATGCGAATACTTTACGCACTTGGAATTAGCAATATGTAAAGCTCTTCAGAAAAGTAATTTTCAAGTCGTGCATTGGAAGGTAAAATACGTTCCAATACATGTTGACAGGAATTAAGAAAGGGCTGACCTGTACGTGCTGAACCCAGGGCACGATGCCATCTTCTTTGGTTTCTCCATTATGGTCTGAACAAAAAATTTGACTGCTTGCAATCGCGTCCCAAAACAAACTGAGACGAAGCGGGAATGGGGCGGCGGATGTGCGCCCCACGGTGTGCCATAGGAACCTAGAGTGCAAAGTTTAATGGTTGGGACAAGTAGCATTTCCAAAACAGGAAAGCACATATAAAATACAGGGAAGTATTTTAGGCTAAGTAAAAACTATTTTTAGAGGTAAAAGCCTGTTTGTTTTATCGAATTCATTAGCATTTGTTTAGCAACACTTTTTTTTTGTAGTTCCGATCGATAGATGAAACCACCCAGGCCACAGCTTTTGATGGGATCAATTTTAAAGGGCAGAGTTTAAAAATTCGGCGGCCCCAAGATTACCAGCCCATGCCGGGTATGTCTGAAACGCCAACAGTAAACGTCCCCGGTATTCCAGGTAAGCAACTATGTAGTTTTTACTGATAAGAATGTTTAGTTTAGTTACGTGAGGGGTGCACCGAAAGGGTTGAGTTTGAATAATTCGGATGTCCGGTTTTGTGCTTAAAATACAACAGGAATACAGCAAAGTGTGATTTTCCTTTGCACATGCAAATTAACAAGCACAAAATCGGACTCGTTTCCGCAAGCTAAAAAAAATAGTTCCTGTCATGGTAAACGGCACACTAATGCTTAATTTTTCATAATCTTTTGAACTACACGAAACGGTTGCACTATTTTAAACAAGTTGAAAAAGCAGAATATGTACCTTCTAACAGGGGTCGATTTTCAAAATTTTGATCCAGGTGCAAATTTGTACCCAAAATCTGTTAACTGGGGAGCAAAAAAAAGTCTTTGGAGTGCAAAACCAAAATGTAAACCAACACTTTAGTCTCCCATATTAAAGCCATAAAAAAAAATTCTAGCATTCAGCATCTCAATATTATGTACTGTTTTCCTGCACTTTGCTTAGAACTTCACTATTCAACTGAAAAAACTATAACACATAGTTTAACCAAATGTAGTAAAAAAAATGGAGTGTAACTTTGTTGGAAGGAATGATGTGAGTATAGTTTGTGTGGTTCAATATTATGAAAATTTGACCGTTGCTGTGCAATTTTGCACTCCAAGAGTTGCGTCTGGAGTGCTAAGTGCGATTTTGGAGTGCAATTTGTCCCTGTGTGTCCGAATATTTCGACCCCTGTTCCAAGGAACCAGAGCTACAGTTTTGACATCATTTGGTTGTTTTAATTGTAAATTTTTAGTCTGCCGCAATGTGTTTTATGAATGAATGAAGAAAAGTTTATCACAATAAGCAGAGGAACAAGGAAGGGCCACGAAGGTCACTTCAACATGAGACCGTGTTGCAAATGTTGTGATATTGCGTTGCTGGGCCAATGGCCAATCAAGATCTTCTTTTGATGGGCGCATCTATGCCTTGTAATTTACTTTCTGGTTCCTGCCTCTAGATCCTTCTAGAAGTTTCGATTACCAAAATACCTTTGTTCCTTCGCGGTTGTCAGGGGTAACCAAACTGCATAAAAGCAGCGGTCCGGGCAGGCAAAAATCAGTTATCCTTTGGGCCTGGTCTTCCCCTCTCCTGCTAGGAGGTCAACAAGTCTAGGGGGTCTTTATGCTAGTAGGCCTCTTTTCAAACCTAACCCTTATCCCTAACCTAACATAACGCTAAAGTTCTGACCCTAAATTCCCAAACCTAACTTCAGTCTAATTTCGTCTCTCCCTAAGCTTTTTCGTTAGACCGAAAAGCAAATAGGCTCGACAGGTTTGCGTCTGTATTTATTAAGGCTGTGCCGATACTGATTACTGAAACCGATATTTGCAGTATCGGTAGAAATCGGGATCGGCAGATAAAACCCTGATAAATTGGTAATAAGCCAAATTGAAGATATTTTCACTTTTCGCCGACCCGAATTTGACGTTTGATTACACCATTTTGACAGTTTTTTCGCCAGCCTTCCAATGGTCCAAACTGCAAGCGGCATTCTCTTACTGTTTAGATGTTACACGGCAAAATGTTAAAATTATACTGGGGTTTTGCATTTTAAATGATTTTAGCTTGTGCAATATTATTTTAAACGATTATTAAAAAAAATTATTATATTTATTTAGGCCTATGCTTTATTTATGCAATGATAGCAAAAGTATTTTTTTTTCTAAAAACATACTTCAGTATTACAGTTTTTGATTAGTTAGGAACTGGGATCAGTTATTGGGGATTTGGTATTTCTAATAAAGCTAGCTGATCGGCCTATCCTTACTAATAAGTTTAATGTGGTAACAAGTGTGGGAAAATGTGCATTCAGTACAACTACACTACTATATGTAAAAAATAAAATAAAAACGTTTTATGTAGAAACACATACTTACTTCAGGTTAAATATAAATCTAAATAATTTTTTCCTTTATTATGGACTCTGTATTAATGATCGGTTTCGGAACGCCGTATCTAAGTATAAATATGAATCCAAGCATGGCGAAAATCCAAAAGGACAGAAAAAAACTGTGGAAGCCACAAACTATCCCGTGGTTTTGCATAGGGATAGGCGACGTTTAAAGACACCGAGGAAGGGCGCACATCTGACGTCATCAGGGAGAGCATTCCACGCTCTGACCACCCTGACACCAAAGCAAAACCTCCGAACATCCACCCAACATCTCCGAAAAAACGAAAGTACGAGGTCCAGCAAACCTATCCATCTGAAGAGTCAGGAGCTTCCTGCAATCGATGTCAATGAGCCCGCTCAGGAGCTTGAAGACACAAATCATCGAGATTTTGCCTTCGATCAGCAAGGGTTTCCAACCTAAGCGAGCCCAGCCGATCCTCGTAAATCTCCTTTGCACCACCTCTACGTTCCTAATGTCACCCAACAGATACGGGAACCAGACAGGAGAGCAATATTCCAACAGAGGTCAACTAAGGGTTTATAAGCTGGTACCAACACGTTCGGCGACCGCGTAGAAAGTGTCCACCGTAAAAGACCAAAAGCCTGGTTAGCCTTGGTCGCAACAGCAGCACACTGATTAGCCCGCTTTCCATTCGCAGTGACGACCACCCCCAAGTCCTTTTCAGACTCAACCACTTTAAAGCCAGGACACTCCACTAATTTTGTAAGAAAAAGCCAGCTTTCCTGGCCGCCAGCCTAATCGCCGGATTCAAGCATAGCATCTTTGGTCCACGCCACCATCCTATCCAAATCCCACTGAAGCACCTCACAGTCCTCAATGCTACAAATCTTACGGCCCATCTTACCGTCATCAGCAAAAGCCGAAACTAGGGATGTGCGATACTCGTAAATTTCGAGCCGAGCCGAGTATGAAAATTGTACTCGAACTCGGCTCGCTGCTTGCGTCCATACTTGAAAAACTTGAATCCGGCGAAAATGCGATAAGTTCGCTAATTTTTGACCGATTTTGACATTCAAATATACCAAATCGATCGTTTCGACGAGAGCTTTCCAGTGGTGCAGATTAAAAGTCGATAACTGAGACCATTTTCAAGTTATGTCCTGAAAACTGGAAAACCATGACCAACACAGTCAGTTAAGCACCATCTTTATTTTTATTATCTTAACAAATTAAAGAGAAACTTGCAAACAAAATATTTCCATCAAATACTCGAACTCGGCTCGATACTCGATTCTTCTGCTGCAAACTCGACTCGGCTCGACTCGAATTAAAATTTTTCTACTCGCACATCCCTAGCCGAAACACGGGAAGTGATATCATCCCAGGCATTGTCGGAGAACACAAACGAAGGGGGTCAAGGACGCTGCCTTGGGACACACCACTTGTGACGGTCCGCCACGAAGAAGCTTGGCCGTTCACCACGACCCTCTGGCTGCGATCCTTCAGCCATGCCTCTACCCAATCAACAAATGCAGCATTCACTCCAAGATCACGCAGCCTTCTCACTAAGCGCAGATGGGGGACCTTATCAAAAGCCTTGGAAAAATAAAGACGGTCAACATGAGCACCACTATCAACAGCCTCCATCCAACCATCCTGGGCCGAAAAAAAATTACTAAGGCACGAGCGGCCACGCACAAAGCCATGCTGCACGTCAGATGGAACCGTCATCCTTTTCAATTCGTCTTCCAAATGTCCATGCAGAATACGCTCCAAAATTCTGCAGATCGTGAGACTAACAGGTCGATAATTTGAAGGTTCCGTACGATTTTCACCCATATGAATGGCAGTAACATTGGCCATCCGCCAGTCACGTGGAACAACCCCCTTACAAAGTGTCAACGCAAAAAGGTGAATAATCGGTTTAACAATTTCATAGGCTGCCTACTGAAGAACGCGAGGATGGATACCATCGGGCCCTGCAACTTTACACACATCAACACTGAGCAGCATCTTCAACACACAGAGCTCGGAAACAATATCACTTTCAAGCATCCTCTCCCTGTCCTGGTCTGCGTCAATCGAATGCCAAAAAATCACTCGGGAAGAAAGCTTCAAGGTCATCGTCTGGAGTAAACACGGAGCAAAAATGTTCCTGAAGCACCTCAGCCGCTTCCGTGTCACCCTTCGTAGACTGCCACTTGTAGTATCAAATTCCATAAAGGACTTAGTCTTAGATTTTTTTCTGCAGATTTTTTTCTTCAAAATCATTATCGGATTGTATCGGTAAAAAGTGGTATTGGCCCAGCCTTAGTATTTATGTAACAAAAGTCACTTAGACACTTACACCAAGCAAACTTAAGATAGAGAAGGGAGGAGAACAAGGAAAAGGTCGAAAATCACCGTCACCAGGGTTGCAAAAGAGAGAATCGGCCCATTTAATAAAACTAGACAAATTATTTCTTAGGCTCCTGATTTTAAACTGACAGAATAGTGGATAAAATTCATCAAGAGGGGAGAGCATTTTACATGTGCACCATGCATTTTAAAAATATAATAATAGCTATTGTCTATACAGACCTGGTAAACAGATTCAGAGGGTAACCACTAAGGCTGGGCCAATACCGATTACCACCGATATTTGTGGTATCGGATCGGGATCGGCAGGTAAAACCCTCATAAATCGGTAATAAACCAAATCGAAGATATTTTCACTTCTCGTCGACCGAATTTGACATTTGAATACACCATTTTGAAGGTTTTTTCGCCAGCTTTCCAATGGTCCAAACTGCAAGCAGCATTCTCTTACTGTTAAGAAGTTACAAGGCAAAATGTTAAAATTGTAATGGGGTTTTGTGTTTTTAAATGATTTTAGCTATGCAATATTACTTTAAACCAATATTTTAAAAAATAATTAGATTTATTTAGGCTAATACTTTGTTTATGCAATGATTTCAAAAGTAATTTGTTTTTTTTATAAAGACGTACTTCAGTATTACATTTTTCGATCAGTTGGGAACTTGGATCAGTTATTGGGATTTGGCATTCGTAACAAAGTTGATCGTCCTAGCTTTACTAATAAGTTTAATGTGGCAACAAGGGAAAAAATGTGAATTCAGTAGAACTACAGTACTAGATGTAAAAAACTAAAGAAAACGTTAATTTATGTAGAAACACACACTTCTGTCTGGTTAAATATAAAGCTACACAAATTGTTTTCTTTATTAGGGACTCTTTTTTTCAATTTAATTTGTTGAAATAACTGCAACGCCCCAAGGAGCAATTAAGCTGTTAAAAAGAAAAAAAGATTGGTATCGGGACTCGGTAGCGACAGATTTTTTTTCTTCGAAATCGGTATCGGATCGGTAAAAAGTGGTATCGGCCCAGCATTAGTAACCACTAATACTAGTACTTTAGTTTCCCCTTAACTTTGTCAATACCATATTCCCCTTTTAGATTGAGTAAGGTAGATATAAATCAGTCCGTAGCCTAGGTAATTCCAGCGAGTCGGTCTTTAAAATGCCCAAATGTGTTTTGTAATCCTTACATTTTGGACCCAGAGTATGGGTGAAGTGCCAATCACAGAAAGAATAAGACACAATTAGGGTTGTACCGATTAATCGTCTAAACAGCATTCGTCTTTTTGACGATTAAATGTTTAGTAATTTTCTTTTAATACAAACTGAACCTCTCTTTAAATAGTGACAAATTTTATTTTTGAAATCAATTTCTAAAAGCAATATGAACACTGCCTTTCATGTGGCAAACCCACACTCGAAAAAGAACGCATTCCATATCCAATCTCTTAAACTATCGTTGACCGCTTTGACCTTCCAGATGCTGTCTGGTTTACACTGTACACAAGGTACTGTAAAGCTAGGAAGAAGAGATACGTATTGTGGTGGTTATTACATTTTACATTTATCATTATTTTCCAAGCTGCATTACTTTATAAACTAAATTTTATACATGACATCCAAGTTCCAGTACCTGCTGCCTTCTTGGTCGCATTTGAAAGCTGGGAATTACAGCTTCCTTGCCTGCAATGAATGACGTGATGAATTTCTACGTCACTGCCTTTAGTAATAGCATAAATTTCTCTGTTTCAACATCCGTTTTGAAACTCCTTTAGCATCACTATCTCTAACTGGGTTGCGCGTAGAACATCACCCTTGAATGCATTGCGGCCCAGCCTCAAGTAATGTCGTGCGAAGTTGAGTTTTAGAACGGAACAATAAAAATAGCATTCGACCCGAAAGAGTTAAACTTAGAAAAACAAAAAAAGTTTTGAGGGGGGAATTAATCATGAATTGCTTTTTTTAACCTGACAGTAAATGATTAGTCAATTAATCGGATTTTTACAAGCCTAGATACAATCGATTAAGTTTAGTCCTAAAGCAATCTATTAATCAGCCAAAAGAGCGAGCTGCTCGGACATTGTCAGAGTTCTCGGTCTCTGCACTAAAGCCACGATGAGCTTGAGTTAGCGTCCTGAACTAACGTCTTAAGATTTTTGTACAAAGCTCGTACACTACTTTATGGACGTTGTGTTTAGCCAAAACCAGTGCACAAGCCGTCTTGCACATCAATTCTGATCGTTGCTGTCTTTTCTTGGTCATTTATAGAGGCGAGGAGCGGTGGCCAAGCAGCAAGCAGTTGCAAAATGACAACGTGGGGAAAACCCTCGATAGCTTGCCTTCGATTTGTGGTTAAGGGCCTTTAAAAAGACCAACAAGTGACAATAAAGCCAAGCCGGTATATTAGTCACAACACTGTACTCAAGAAATTGTCTCACCTAGATCTTGAATCCCCATACTAAAGTTAAGGTCTTAATAGTCGCCTGAGACGACACAACACGATTTTCTGTGTTCGAGTAGGGAACACTGTTCATATTTTTATTACGCTCCAGCAACTCATCTTGGGTTTCAGATTTGCCCCCACTCCCCAGCACAAAATGTGAGCGATTTAGGTCCATTCTCTTGTTCTACTCCTGTGCATGTAAAAACGGAGTCCTTACCGTAGTTGTATTGTTTGTAGTGTGTAAACACAGGCACATAATAACTAGCTGAAAACTCCCTTCTCCTTCGAGTGATAATTGAAAACCAGGTAAAAACCAAGTCTGTACCTTTTCTTTCGGAATTCTGAGGAGCGCAGTTTGTTTTCCAGGGGTCGTATCCACGGCTGTGCAAGATTCTCCCCACAAGGTGTTCATAGGTGGTCTACCCAACTATTTGAATGAAGACCAGGTACGTTCATGTTAAATCGAAATCGGGGTGGAAGGCAGTTTAAGGAACGGTGCAGTCTGTTAACTTCTTCCTAAACTTGACATCAGTGGTACTTGCTTACCTATTTGGTGTTAGTTTAGACTGAAGTTGATAGCGTGTGCATCGATATCATTTCTTCGTACAGAAACTGGGACACTTAACAGGTGGCGTGTACAGCTACGCATTTGTCAGGTGAAGTAGGAAACTGGAGGATACAGCATCGATTGCTTGTTGCATTTTCTCTGAACAGGGTAGCTGTATGTATAAAACGGCATAGCTGACCTCGTTATTCATGTTAGTGCAGCATCTTTCAGACATAATTTACTATTGATTACATATAAGATGTCTACTGTAAAGGTTTGAGTTGTTAGGGAATTACTGTAACAAACACCAACTAATTCCAAAATATTTCCGCGAAGCATTTGCTACAGTCAGCCAACCAAGCTTTATGTTTCAGCCCCCATCGCCAGCCCAAGTTTAATTTTTCAAAAGTAAAAAGTTAAATTGTTTGTTCAGGCCTACATCTTTTTACCCTTTCTACAACTTTCCAAGTCGGTGGCAGTTCAGCGTACCCACTTTTTTTATGCTGTTAACTTTCCGCTCCCAGCTCAGGTTGCTTCGCTGTTTGCATGGGTGTCTCCTGATAACCGTAAACACCTTTAAAAAAATTCAACTTTTCCTTTTTTTTTTGTCTGCATACCACGGAGAAATTGCAGTTGCAACACTGCGTAACATTGACCGAATGTTACAAATCCATTTAACCAAACGTGTAATGTAATGACAGGAAGCATCTTAAGATAGCATTTAAGATAGATTTTAGATAGTAAAATAAAATTCTCCATAAAAGTTTGAAATTGGTTTGGGAGTCGTCGTTGATGTGTGCGTATTCTGGTGAGTAGATATCCCTAATAGTTTACTGTTACCGCTACCAGTCCTACAACAGTCGTACAACAGCAAAATCTTAGATTTCACTAATAAATTCGATGAGAAGGACAAATGAACTTATCTACTCAAGGGCTGTGCAGCATCATCAACAAGGCACAGCGAATTTAGCGCAAAGAAAATGCATTCTGGCCCCTTTTTATTTCTTTTGCTTCGTCCTCCACTTCCTATTTTTCTTCTTATTACCGTGTTAGCGAACATTTGTTAAGTACATTTGACATCTAGCTTCGATTCGTTAGATTAGGTAGTTCTTCAAATGCAATCACGTCCATGAACAACGCAGCGACCAACAAAGCCGTTTGCTTTTGTTTTCAGGTGTTTGTTTCAGGTATTTATTTTCAATAGGTTGGTTGTCAGTCGTACATACAGACAGACCCAGAGAGAGTGGGGAAGAAATTTTTTGTTTGTTTTCAGTTACATGAACGCATTGCAAATCACGACTTTAAAGACGATCGATTTTACAGCAAAGAACAAATTGTTTTGGGCACTATTTTGTTTCCTGCATGTTTTTTTGCAGCTTTTATACGGGTTGGTGGAAATTTGTCTTATTCTTTTCAGGGCATCCAAAAATCTTACAGGTATTTATTATTTATAAAATTGGTAGATTAAATTACTTTAGAACACTAAATTAATGAAGTATTATTTTTATTGGCCTGACTTGTTAATGACAGCTAATAATTTAACTTAGTTTGGTGATACTTTTTCTATTCCGAATGCAATGTCATGTGTGAAAAATTACTCATTTCTTTTTAATTCTTCCCCCGTTTGATTCATAGCGAAGGTTTCACGGGTCGTAATCCCCAACCTAGTCGCTGTTGCAAACACACCCTGACTTGAATATGCGCATCATGTGCATGGACGTTCAAAGGCAAGTTATTTGGATTTGTCACTGTTAAAACCAAGATACATGCAATAGCGGTAACTTACTCTCGTCGTCGTTCACGAGAAAGGGCAACACTGTTAACGTTACGAAAGGTTAAAAATTGAGCAAGTGTCCGTATGAGGCATCCAGTAGGTAGGTTACCAAAGTAAATTTACGCTCTGTATTAGTGTAGGAGTTCGTTCTGGGGAACGATGAAGATGGCGTGTATAGTTGGTGATGCACTGCAAACTGTAAATTTTGAAGCTTAGGTACGCGACAACATTATTGGCAAGAATCCTTTAATCACCCAAATTATTGGCTTGGAAGTGGTACTCATGTCATGTTGGAAGTTATTCTTGCCAGAAAGTTTCCTTTTAATTACAAATATTATCCCTGTGTTACAAATATGAAAATTGCGGCAATTGACGTGGTAGTTTACAAACTGGAATCGTCGTTGCGTACTGTACAATTCTGCAAGTTAGTCTGCACATAAGCGTAACTTTTCTTTGTCATGAATAAATTTGTTTGAAATGATTTTGAAAGATTTTGCTGGCGTAATATTCAGCAAGGCACATTCAGTAGAAATGGGAGATTTGCTGTTAGTATGCTTCTGAGACAACTAAGGTTTGGCAGATATCAATATCGATACTTGCTAGCAGTTTGGGCGACTTCGGTTTCTGTGATGATTTCGCAAAAAAAAGAAAAAAACTAAATCAAAGCCACGTAGAAAAAAAGAAATGTGTTTCTTAGGCATCACCTCTCCAACTGAAAGTTTCCTCGCAAATCTTTGCTTGCTACGTAGCTCGGCTTATTCCAGAAAAAGCTGATTTGTTTTAAAATGTTTTATGTCCAAGAACTGAGCTTATAAATTTGACACTCTCGGACTTAAAGTAGTTACACTTTCCCGCTCGCATGGAAAAAACATTAATTTTTGTCCGAGAAACAACTTACTTTTTTTTAAAATGGCCTTAATCGGTGTTATTCCAGAAAGGCAAGAAGATTTACTATTCTTGGCGAATTTTTGATAGTCAATTCTGCTGTGGATGGAAAAACCTAGCCGACCATCTTCCTCAGGCTCGCATTAAAAATTCCAAACACCAACACTTATTTACAGTCCATTCGTTTCGAAGTTGGCGCTCAATCAATGGACTGTAAATAAGTGTTAGTGTTTGGAGTTTTTATTGCAAGCCTGAGGAAGATAGTCGGCAAGGTTTTTCCATCCACAGCAGAATTGACTATCGAAAATTTGCCAAGAATAGTAACTCTTCTTGCTTGTCTGGAATCTTACGTATTTTCCCTCTGTAAGTAACGACGTCTGCTACGTCCCAGAGTATGCATCTTGATTGTTTTTAAATTAATCAGTGTTGGTGTATGGCAAAAAAATGCATCATTCAAATGGAATATTCAAAATATTCAAATGTTATTCAAATTAGAAACTTTTTCGTTGCAGTTTTTTTAATTTTAGGTTCAGTACAGAAATTAAGAAACTGTTGGCCCTGTTATGTGTGTCGGGATTAACTGTACTGAAGTATCAGAGAAGAAAGTACCATTAAGACGCATAAAACCAGACGGGTTTCAACAAGCTAAAAAGCAGAAATGACTGGCTTGTTTGGGGCTCCGTTGTACTGTATGTTAGGCACCCAAATGTAGGCCTATTAATGGCAGTTGATCACCCATAGAGATCTCTTATACAGACTGTTTCACTCTGGTTTGAGCTTGTCAGTAGAAAATACGATGTGGATGAGAACAAATGCACCTTGCTGGGGGGAATTTAACAAGCACAAAACCAGACTGGTTTCAGCAAGTATCGTGTCATTTCGATAGCTGGTATCGGCCTAGCCTTAGGGACTTCCCCTTCCATAGCCATTCTGGTGATTGAAGGGTTCCAGTAATGACTAGATGGATATTGCTGACGTGCTTCATACTTTTTTTTATTGATAGATGCAGGTGCGTAGCACTTTTATATTGTGCATTTCTTTATTATAGTTTTCAGCAGTTAAAAGTAGATGTATGTTGAGCATGACTATTGAATAGATTAGGGTACGCACAATACAATAATGAACGGTAAAACACTCGCAGTATTAGTTGACTGGTTTTGTGAAGCAAGTTGGAAAGAATGCCTGATGGCCATGAACCTAGATTGTTGTTGACAATTCTTGGAACGTTTTTCTTGCAGGTAGTATGTAACTTGGCGTTTTTATTTGAATTAATATCACACGGAACCTTAACCTTTTTTATTAAAGTTCTTTCGATTTTGAAGTAGGGTTAACTGCTTTTCTTTCCTGTTGTCCAAATAAAACAACTATTGATATGGCCTAATCAGTGTTCTTTCTTTCTTGGCTAACATTTTAGTCTGGTATGTTGGTTTGTGTCACGGTGAGTTTTCCCAACAAATCTAAAACTGAAATATTTATGCGGTGTTATTTATTGTATCTAAAGAAGAATAAACCATTCAGGTTGCATTTATAGGGTAAACGAACGTTTTTTTCTACCAAATCCGGATCGGATCCAGATAATGTAAAAGATTGGATCAAGTATGGATCCAAACTAAATGACCCCCCCCCCCCCCCCAAAAAAAAAAACTTAGTGGGTAAATTATAATGCATTAAATGCGTAGGGCATACAAATTTGTTTTAAAATGTGTTTAATACGAACTGTCTGTCATGTCTGTACAAGTCCTAGTCTGTCATGCGTAACAGTGCAACCCCTATAGATTTTTTGTTAATCAAACTCCTAAGATCTCAACAGTTCTGTGTAAATCTGAATAGTTTCAGCCGTTTGTATTTTGAGCAGACTGAATTTCTTTCTAATTGAAAGACTGAGAAAACATTTTCCTCTTTAACTGTTGACCGGTTTGTGGAATTAATTTGAAATTAGTGCCGATGGAAGGCGGGTGAAAAACTTTTGAAATGGTCTATTAAAGTACCCAAATCGTTCAAGAATTAGCGGAGTTCTTGAAAAATCAGCCAGACGGTAGAAATGAGCAGGCAGTGTGCGAGGCTTAGCGGCCGTCCATATGTTACGTTGCACTTTTTGGCCTATTTTGAAACACTCCCCCACCCTTTTTCATAAATGTGACAAAATTTAAAAACACCCTCTAATAATTACATCACCCCATGTGATATTTCAAAGTACTTTACATTTGCTTAATAATTTGTTCACATGCACATAACTTGGATCAATAATAAATGATGACAATCAGGCCTCTTAATGCAAGAGGAGAGTATCATTGAGCCATCCATAGCCGACTGACTACACTTGCGAGTTCAGGCCCACGCATAGCCACCCAGAGTGGAGCGTTGCAAGGAAGGTTGCACGCAGCGGCGATGCATGCCTCCCTCCCAACAATTTGTTGAGTTTAATGTTTTAACCCTCTGGGCCCTAAGGTTTTCTTTTCTTAACTCAAACGTATATAATGTAAAGCCGATATATCGGCTTCAAGGTCCCAGAGGGTTAATATGTACGCCAAAAAACTAAGGTGATGTGAACGCCAAAATGCAATGCGAGATTGTGACATAACATTTTGGAAACAAGCCCCCCCCCCCTCCTCACCCCTGTGTCACAATCGCCACAAATCAATCAACCTCCACTACCCCCCTCAAGCCCAAAATTGTGACGCAGTATATAGATGGCCCCATAACAATTTGAAACGAGCATGTCAATGTTGACATGCGAAATCACTATTTTCAAAACTGTCATTAGAAACACGTTGCACATGCTTGCTAATTTTCGGCTGGCATCAGCCATAGGATATTACTTAGTGTCTCAATGTCGCCAGCCTTCTTCAGGCTTGACAGGATTCTTGGTTGAGTTCTGGCTACACTGGAAGCTGCTGTTAGACGCTCACAGCAGCTGCAGTGTCGCCAAAACTCACAATGGACTCCTGTCAAGCCTGAAGTAGTCTGGCGACTTTGGGACATTTAATAACATCATGTGTCGGTGCCGATTTTGTAAATTTTGTTTTCTCTTCTCAACAATGATGGCAAAAATGGTGCCGAATCTGGATTCCACCGATTTGGCTTCCGATTCGGATTTGGTCGATCCCTTGCAGCTACTTGTAACCGTAATACAAAACATATTAAAACATTTTACATTTCTTATATAGCCTAATACCAGATGAGAGTAAATGAATATAGTTTGCTTAGAATTTCAAACACACGGTAAAAATCACTTAAAGGATAGCTTGTAGTTATCGTGTGACGAAGATTAAAAGGTGTAGGAAAACCTGACACACTTTTAATTAGAAATTTAGATGGCACTGCCACTATTCAGAGTTTCAGTTTTAGTTTAAACATGCACGGTTGGATGCCGTTCACTGCTAAACAGAATTCCGTTTTCTTAACCAATGACAATCTTTGTTGTTGCCCTTTATCTATAGGTCAAAGAATTGCTGATGTCTTTTGGTCAACTGCGAGCATTCAATCTGGTCAAAGACAGTGCAACGGGGCTTTCCAAAGGCTATGCATTTTGCGAGTATGCCGATGTGACCATCACAGATCAGGTAAGGACAAGTTTGAAGACGTTTTCGCATAATGCCAAAAAACAGTTGATGTTTGGTTGCGATAACCCGATCACCCCCTCTAAGCCTATTTTGTGATCAGCAGTCACTATATCCGGTTTATGAAAATACTCGAACTCCAATATTCATTCACAAACAATTTACTGACTACAGTATCTTCATCAGGCTTCCTACGCTCTGGACACACTACTGCTTTGGATCGGTCATTGTTTGTTTTTGAAACTCGCGCGCGTGACCACTGATCTTTATTCGCTAGCGCGCGCAAGTTTTAAAAACAAACAACAACCAATCCGAAGCAGTAGAGTGTCCTGAACCCAGGAAGCCTGATGAAGATAGTCACGTTTGAACACATAACATCTAGTGTTTAAATGACTATCGAAAATTTGCAGCAACTTAAATTGTTTGTGAATTATATTGAAGTTCGAGTATTTTCATAACTCATTAGGCCATGGAAAAAAATGTTTTGGTTCTCGGGTATTTTTTACAAGCCAAAAATTCACCCGGTGACCAGGCTTTTATTTTTATCTTTTATTTTTGTTTGAAACTTAGGTAACCTAGTATCTAAAGTTGGTTCTTTCTGTTCAGATTACGGTAGTAAATTTCTGAACTGTTTCAAACTGAAACTAAACCTAATGCTTCCTGGCTAATGTATATGCAAGAAAGCTCATCTCTCTCAGAAATTTCTCTTAAGTAACCTTTTGCGGGTCACTTTTTTATTTTGCTGAAATAAAAGTAACCAGGCAGAGCCTGAGAACTGACTATTTTTTTTTCATGGCTTTAGTTGTACGCTTCAATGTAAACAATCCTGTAACTATATCCGGTTTTAGCCCTTTAAAAATACATAAACAGAATATACTGCGAGAGTTCAGAAAATCGTTGACATCAAAACAAACACGCACAATCTCACAACAAGGAAAGTGGTCCTCAATTTCTGCAAATTTTCGACAGTTTGTGTGGAGGAGAATGTAAAACGTTTCCCAACTGTCATCTTCAGGAACTATTTGACGTTTTTCCGGGGTTTTGGCTCACTTCATTCTTATTTATATTTTAACGTGCCGTGGCCACGGCGCGTTAGATTGTGAACAACAAGAAAGCATCGGAAAAACCTCAAAATAGTACCTGAAGAAGACAGTTAGGCGCCGTTTTATATTCTACTCCGCACAAACTGTTGACAATTGGTGGAAATGGTGGACTAATGTCCTTGTGGTGAGAGTGTGCGTGTGATTTGGTGTCAATGGTTTTAGCCCTGTGCTATGGCGGTGAAAGATGATGCTGCTATGTAGGAACATAAAGATAAAATTTGAAAAAATATTACCTATAAAAGAGGGTTTCTTTAAAAAAAAATACCTGTAGGCTGGTTATATTTACAAAATAATGCATTTTCTGAACGTTCCTAGTTTTTATTCAGTGTTAGGGCAACCAAACTTTTATTATTGGGCGTTATATGAATTGTAAGTGGTAACTCTTCAGCATTATAGAAGCAAAATTAAAAGTGTTGAAGCTCTTGTACATAAGTACCGAAACTACAAAGCATTTATTGTTGACATAAAGGTACAAAGCGTGCGTTACCTCGTACATGCAAAATCTCGATATCCAGGTGCCTACGATACCCAACGAAATAGCCGTTGTCCGACAAAGCACTTTTGTTTTTGTACAGCTTCACTTAAAAACGCATTTTTCATCAGACAACTTTACAGTCTTGGCAGACAATTTTACATCTCGGTGCCAGACTCTTTGGTGGGTATAGCATATTTTTTTTGGACTCACACCACATTCTACGTACTTAGAAAGCATGCATTTACAAAAACTACAGTGTGCATTGGAACATGCTGCAAAGTATAAATTAGCACATGAATGTTTTGTTATGTAGAATTTAAAAAGTTCCTTTCTTATTTCAGGCAATAGCTGGCTTAAACGGAATGCAACTTGGAGACAAAAAGTTAATAGTGCAACGTGCAAGTATAGGAGCAAAGAACAACCAGATGAACGTAAGACCGTTCCTTTTCAATTTTGTTGTATCAATTTGTGCTGTCTGATGTCTAAACGTTAGTGTTTCAAATTTTCAGGCGCAAGCTCCAGTCCAAATTCAAGTGCCAGGATTAAACTTGATGTCTGGTGCTGGCCCTCCAACCGAAGTCCTGTGTTTGCTGAACATGGTTATGCCAGAGGAGCTGCGGGATGACGAAGAATATGAAGGTAAATTTATACTTAGGTTTTGTTCGTAGTCGACCTTCGAATTGCTAAAATGGAATAGCTAAGGCTGCTCCAATAATGCTACCAAACCGATTTTACAAACTTTGCTGAGACTGGCACCAATATCCAAAATTAGTTTTCTTCTAGAGTCCAATTTTTATTAAAAAAACTTTAAATAGTAACGAACAGCTCGGTGATTTCCTGAGCAAAACGCCTCGAACGGCATGTCATAATCTTGACCGGTTCTCGAGTTATCAATATTTCAGTGAAAGTTGTATTGATGCAATACCGATACCACATCGGCAACCGATCCGACCCAGTATCAATGTCGGTTCAGATTTACTAATATCCTTTAGTAACGTCTACCGTAATATCACTAGTAACTAAATACATCGTCATTAAGCCACCAGCCACATCTGTTTGACGTGATGCGCGTATCACATGACTGGGCTAGTCCACTCAGACGGCCAAAGATCCGCTATTCTCGTTCGTCAGTGGCTAACTTATGATGACATCAAGGCAATCAGCCGTGGCTTGTGGTGTAGAGGTGAGCGAGTAGAGTATTTTAATCCGAGTCGAGTATCGCGCCGAGTATAAGTATTTACTAAACATAGCGTCTGTGGAAGTTTCTTTTTAATTTTTTATGGTAACAACTAAAATGCTGCTTAACGGATTGTGTGGGTTGATGTGTACAAATGGTTTTTCAGTCTTAAGAATACAACTTCAAAACAGTTTGAGGTAATGGCTTTTAGTTTGCATGATTGGAAAGCTTTCGTCAAGGCGATGAATTGGTATATTGGAATGTAAAAATTGGTCAAAAATTGGCGAAGTTATCACATTTCCAGCGGATTTGAGTTTTTTGAGTATGGACGCAAGTAACTAGCTGAATTTGAGTATAAGTTGCATACTCTGCTCGACTCGAATTTTTCGAGTATCACACATCCTTAATCGTCATACCACAGAGTCAAAACCGAACAGTACACGCTAGGGATCCTTGGAAAATTTGAGTCGAGTATGCAACTTGTACTCTTAACTTGTTGCTTTCATCCGTGGTAGAAAACGCAATAACATCGCCAATTTTTTTTACCGATTTTGACATTCCAGTGCACCAAATTCATCATCTCGACAAGAACTTTCCAGCGGTGCAAATTAATAGCCAGTAGCTCGAACCGTTGTAAAGTTATAGCCCTAAAACTGGAAAATTATTTAAACACGTTGACCAGCACAGTCAGTTAAGCAGCACCTAACAAATATGTAAGAAAATTGTAAAACAAGCTATGTTCATCACATAAACAAATACTCGGCTCAATACTTGACTCTTCTGTTGCAAACTCAGTTCTGTTCGACTAATATTAAAATTATTCTACTCGCACACCCGTGCACAGCACACAAATTCAAAATGTGATGACTAAAAAATCTTATTTAGTTGTTTTGTTGCAAATGTAAATTGTGTTCACTTTCTATGAATTTAGATATCTTAGATGACATCAGAGAAGAATGCAACAAGTATGGCGTCGTGAGAAGTTTAGAGATTCCCCGTCCCATCGAAGGTGTCGATGTTCCTGGATTAGGAAAGGTAATAATCCCATTAGAAAGGGAAAAAGTCTCAGGAAATCGAAAGTAACATATCAATGTCAGTATCGGTTTCTTACTACCTGCAAATACTTACGTTCAGTAATTATGCTTAAAATCACCATTTTACGCTATCGCTGCTCATTTATCAACTAAAAAACTCCCTTTTTTAGCTTGTACCAAAACTTTCTCTCCACTCCCGCCTGGCGCGCTGCTACTCCTATCTAGGAGGCCGCCATCTTGTTTGGTCCCTTCATCACATTTTGAACACGCCATTGTGATAGGACGTGCTGTGCATCGCTACTTTCGTTTTTGACGTTTGGAAGTGGAATTATCAACTTTTTCAGGCAGAAAAATGGCCACAGTAGAGGAGGCTAAGGAACTGCTTAGTGAGAGACTTAAATCAAAGACGTTTGACAAGTGTACGTGCAAGAAACAGTCGAGGGATTTTCACCCACTCTGTCGCGAGTGCAGGCCATGTAACTTCGTCACAAAAGTTTGTGAACTGTGCGAGCTACACCATCGATCTACCGTGAAAGAAATTCTGCATACGTGGAAAACATCGGACCAAAAGGTGGATCAGAGGGCCAGGGCAGCAGCGGCAGCAGTTTCGGTGGACGAAAGGCTAGTGGAAACGAGCAAAAATCCGGAGATGCCGTTAGTTTTTACCCAGCATGAGGAGGAAACAAAGATGGCGTTGAACAATGAAAAAGATTTCGCAACGATCCAAGAAAGCGTGGGGGTGCAAGACGAAGTGCCGCAGATTGATCGTACGAATTACGAGACGGGACAGGTTGATATTGTACCTTTTTCTAACGAAGAGCTACTTGCTTCGATGCAGGCCACGGCCAACGTGATTTTTGATGCTAAGGCAACACGGCTCGAGCAACGGATCACGGACAAGGTGGATTCTGCTGTGTCGGGAATCGACAAAAAGTTTGGCATCTTTATGGCGGATTGCTCCACATTTTTACACCATTCTTGTCCAAAAAGGAGGAATAATCGGTGGAGGTTATGGGAGCCGAGGGATCGCGACACTTTTCGGATCTAGCCTGTTTAGGACTTACTATGATGCCATTCCCGGGTGTTACGACGGACATCGAGTCGCCGTCCTTTGTGCAGTCGCCGCGGGAAATGTCGGGGGAGACAGATGTGTCACACACCAAGTCAGGGGGTCGTTGAGACCTAGTGAAGAGCTCCGCGAAAGCGGGAAAATCGTCTAGACCATCCAGTCACAGGTCAGTAATTAAGAGTACTCAAGCGACCGTTCCCGGTGTTGGGAACAGCGGTTCGTTTGAGGGGAGCGTGAAGGGCTCCAGTGGAAAATCACTAAAAAATGTAGAAGTAGTAAAGTCCAGTGAGGACAAAATTACGAAACTACTGGACATGATGAGTTCGTTTATGGCGACAAACACGACAGGCGTCAAGTCGCCACAAGTCGCTAAGTTGTCGCCGGCCGTGTCCACGATTTCCACCACTGCGTGAGGACGTAAACGTGTCGCCAAAAGTGTCCAAGGTATCGACAGAAATTTGAGCTCTCCGGTCCGATACCGATATCGTGGTATCTGAACCAGTATCGGTATCGAACTGCCTTATTTATTTCTTATCTCGTGGTCTTTCCAGAACTCCAGTATTTTAACCCTACATATGCTAACTTTTTTCCTAGAGCAATTATTTTGTTACAAGATGTTTGCTTACCAACAATACTCGTACTGGAACAATGAATGCTACTGCAAGGGTGGTTCCACAAATCTTGTTTCCGGTTCCGGATTTTTTTTTGACACCTTGTCCAGGCATCCATGTTACTACATGCGAAGCGTGGTTTGGTTGTCCTTATGGTTTTCGTGTGATGCGCGATTGAAGTTTGCGTTGGGTGAGATCATAGCGGGGCAAGGCCGAAGGGTGGACATTTGAATCCATCACTTGTTGTATTTAACAAACAATTGACCACGGCCTCTGCTTAACAGTTGACATGGTCACGGCTCTCTCGCTATTTGGCTGTTGTCTCTTGGCTCAGGCCTCTTCCCATTTTTGTCACTGTGGTGGTTCCTCAACCCCATACACTATTCCCAATTTTTTTTGGCTAAATTTTGTCCAGTCACTCGTGCTGCTACCTGCAAAGTGAGGTTTTGATAGTTCCTGTGGTTTTCGTGTGATGCGCAGTCTAAGTTTGTATTGGGCGTATGGTCACAGAGGCACTCCACTCCAATACAAATATTTTTTATCTACCTTATCATTGTTGTAATTTATCAGTCACACCTTTGTCGTGGCCAGCTGTGAGTGTTCTTCCCCATATGATTGTTATATGATGGTAGTACGACTGTCACCTCGCCTCCGCTATCACCATCTTGGCTACCACTAGTTTGTACAGCCTACCTACGGCATGGTCTAAAACCGTGTCCCCGTACTACACTGCCGTTTTGTCACTCAGTCCCTTTATACTGTTACAATCGTCAGCCGTGTCACGTAATCCTGTTTCGCTGTTGAAATCGTTAGCCCATGCGTAATCCAGATACCGTAAATCCTCTATTTGTAGCCTGGGCTACTGGTTAAAGACCAAGCCATTTTGACCCAGCTACAATTAGAGATCGGCTACTACAAAAAAAAGGTAATTTACGGTATCAATACATGTATCTGACATTAAAAACGGTAAATAATATCACATCAATGCTTTCACCATTCTCTTTAATAAACCTAAACTTGTTGGTAACCTTTAATAAATAAGAATTTTTTTCAAAATCGAGCCATTTTGACCCGTCTACAACTAGAGACACGGCCACTATTAATTCATGATTAGGAAAATAGCCGGCTACAATTGACGACCCGGCTACAACTAGAGACACGGCCACTATTAATTCATGATTAGGAAAATAGCCGGCTACAATTGACGACCCGGCCACAAATAGAGGATGTACGGTAGCTTTTTGGGCCTGATTGTCTTAGACGATAATGAGGGAGGCCATTTTGAATCACTCGTAATTGCCGTCCCTTGCGAATGAGAATACAACGTGAAAACCGGAATAATACCACAAGAATGGTTCGTTTGATTCACTGTAACCTGATGACAATTTTGGGGCTATATTCCAGTGGTCAATTAAGAAAGGCTGTACCGAACCAAACAAACCGAACCGAACAGAGGGTGTTCGGTTCGGTTCGGTGTTCGGTCTTTGAAACGCAAAATACCAAACCGAACATATTTTCACTTCTAATCGACGGATTTTAATGTTTGAATACACCATTTTGAAGGTTTTTTCGCCAGCTTTCTGTTGGTCCAAGTCACAAGTTCCTAGCTCTAACGGTTCAGAAGTTATAAGGGAAAATGTTAAAGTAGTGGAGATTTTTTTGTGTTTAAACAGAGTTTAAACAGAGTGTGAAAATACCTACATTTGTTAAGAAACTTGTGCTTTGATGAATCTTTGTAAACTGAGTTCTTTTACATTTTAGTTTAAAATAGATTGACTTGGTACATTTTTGTTCGGTTCGGAAGTGTTCGGCGTTCGGCTTATTTAAGGTTTGTTCGGTATGGTTCGGTTCGGCTGACAAATTCTCGTTCGGTACAGCCTTAGTTTTAAGCAATAATGCCGCACGGCCAAATTTGGGTGCTACCCGAGTATAAGAGTTAAAAACTCTTATTAATTCAGGTTGTGTTTGTTTTTCCAGGTGTTTGTGGAGTTCAACTCAGTGATCGACTGTCAGAAAGCCCAGCAAAGTTTGACTGGCAGAAAATTTGCCAATCGTGTCGTGGTGACATCTTACTATGATCCTGATAAATATCATCGTAGAGAGTTCTAAACGTTTGCATCTTTTCCATTGTAATTACTATGTTAACAAGGCATGGTATTCAGTTATGATTATTTTCAACTTCAGCTTATTTATGTGGTTCGTGTAGTGTAATAATCTCCTGCCAGTTTTGAAAGAAGACCCTTTCAGTTTAAAATTTCAAAAACGCTACCAGTGTTGTGTATAAGATTTTGTCACTTCAGTTATGTATTTATTATTACTGCTGCGACTGCTACTCGGCTTATGAGGTATGGAATTGCGTCAACCTGTTAACGTCCTGTGAAGATTTTGGGCAGAAGAAAACTTCTTCATTCACAACAAAAGTTGTTTTAAACATTCCCTTCCATAGATGGAAGATTTATGATCGCGTTCTATCCACAGTTTTTATGGCCCAAATTTCGTTTACGAGGAAACCCTATGCGTCATTTTTCTTTGAAACATGGGTCCATATTTGAAGCGAATTCCCCCCTTCCCCCCACCCACATCCCTTCACACTCACTCTTCATGTGCGACGCTTGCAAAGGTTCAGATAATTGCCAATGTAACAAACGATAAAAAGTTGCTTTGCAAATCTGTGAAATGCAAATGTTCGTCAATAAAACCATCTGTGTTGACTATGAAAGTGTTTTTATTTACAGTACCCTCGTAGCTTGTTAAAGGACAAATGAACAACTTGTGGCTAGATAAAAAAAAAAGTGCCATTGAATTTGCTGCAACATTTTTAAAACGTTTTCTCGCTTCACTACGTTAGGTGCTTGTCCAACACTTCCTCTCTCATAACCCGTACTTTTAACTCTGTAAAATGTGGTAACAGTAATTTCGAATTTAGACACTCGAGCTCTAAATATCCTTTTGGTGCTCGTTACATTGAATTAGTGACCCATTTAATGACTGAACACCAGAATTGGGCAAATCTTTACCTGCTGAAAATTTAACTTAACTTAAGGCTGTGCCGGTGCTACTTTTCCTGATACTGGTTCGATACCGGTGCCCGTTTACCCGGTTCCGATCCCAGTACCGGCGCTATTGGTAATTTGCCAATACTGTGCCAATTCCGATGTCAAACGATAACTTAAAGAATTCAGACCGTGTTGACAGTAATTTAATGGTGTAAATTAATGGTGTAACAAACGTAACACTTTTACAAAGGAATTGTTTGCTAACAATTTATAGCTCAACGAGATGAAAACCTAGCAGATTATTTATTTAAAAGTTGCTTAATTTTTAAAAGCGCATATTATTAACGTACAAAAATGCTGATTCTGGAAAGAACAAGCCGATGCCTGTACTTTTTCCGGTACTTGTTCACCTGGTGCCAGTCCGATACCTGTGGTACCTGCACACTGTGCACAGACTTATTTAAGATTGAATTACATGTACTACCGTAGACTGCTGCAGACTACATTTGGATTTTTATTAAGGATTGACCAAATTCGAATGCGAATCGAATCTGAAGCTGGATCTGTAGGTTCCAGAGTCGGTAAAATTTTACCGTATCTACAACTTCTTTCAACCATATTTAAACAAAATTAAATACTTAAATTTGATTTGCCTCTTTTTCATGAATTTTAGAAGTCTGTCTTTTAATTAGCATTTTAATTAAACAGATGTAAGAAAATTTGTTTTATGAGCCTACATCGTGTCGGATGTCGTTGGGTGTAATTACTAATTAGTTTGGTGCTCTTTCAGTGGACCACCACCTATTGACACACATTTCTTGGAATAGTTTGCATCAAATTGACCATAAAATCCCAACAAAAACAGTGATTATTGGAGCAGAAAACACTCTAGTTGACTCCTGTTTATGGACGACGACGCCTTGATTATGTTGCTGATAAGATGAGCCGCCATCTTGGATCTAAACGGTGCATTCTTTGCTAAGATGTTTATGCATTCGGACAACAAAATTTTGCGGGCTTCGTGTTTCTCAGCTAGTATCCCGAAAGTGAAAATCTTGGCGCATGTCAGTTCACTAAACATTAGGGAACCCTTAAAGCGAAAGTCCTATGTAAAAATGCAGGTCTAATTCAAAATTAAGAAATAGACCAGTACTTTACCGCAAAAATAAGAATTTTCACGACATCCGAAAATACTTCATTTACTAGCTAAATATCGTTTACATTTTTACATCCTGGTGTCTGCCATGTGCTGCTTGACCCTCGTACAGTACTTATACCTTTTCTTTTACGTACGAGGGTCAAGCAGCACATGGCAGACACCAGGAATGAAGTTGTAACTAATCGCATGGCAGTCCACCACGAGAAAACTCTACACCGAATCAACTGGAAAGTCACTGTTACCCTCCTCAAGTCCAACGCTAACAATGATGTGCATATGAGAAGCCTTGAATCCCTGGCTATGCAACACCACAGCCGAGAGAAGGCTGTGCTGATGAATATCCAGGGACCTTCAAACCCGAACATTCAGTTCCTGCTGAAGTGATGCACTGGCCTGCAAGTTACAGAGGCTATGGCCTCGCGCCGCATTCCAACAAACGATAGCAGCAGGCGAACGATCACGACGAAGTGAGCGGTGATGTGGTAGCCTGATGAAGACAGTCGTTTTGAGCCCCTCCAACTCCAGAAAAACCTGACTGTCGAAAATTTGCAAGGATATTGGAACGGTAAATATCCTATACTTTGAAATCTAAGCGTAAAAAAAATGTAAACATGGACTCGAATTTTCAAAGTAAGCGATGTGACATTTTTTAATTAGACATTGTAGGAGAAATTAAGCACATCTTCAAGGATCAACACAAATGCAGTTCATATTTTGAAAATGTTCGACAAATACTATCGTTGGCACTGTTGTTCGTCTTCATCAGGCACTCTGATCAGTTTTGTTTTGTTTTCCTCTGCAGTACCTTCAGCTCGCGTTTTCGCATTCTATTGTATGTCGCATGCCACTGCTGATCTCTACTTGGTCATGTGGGCGCGAAGCGGTTGGTGGCTTTCCACTTTGCGTTCGAGAGATCTTGTATTTTTGCGTGTACTAGTATTGAGGACTTTTGTGTTCAGAGATATGGTCCAACGTGAAAATTTTTTGTCTTCTGGTTTCTCTAGTATGTGATGCTATAGAAATCAATATTCGCATGCTGAACCATATTTCTGACACGTGAGCCCTCAACCAAACTAATGACATAGCTGCCCACCAGGCAGCCACACAGCACATCCGTCAGCCAGAACCAAGTCAGCACCATGCTTGTGCCCAACTCAGAAGGGCCCTACATCTACAAAAACAGAGATGTGTCACTCTATCTGGAAATAGTGCGCCCAAAAATACAGTATCTCCTGAACACAAAGTGGAGAGCCACCAACAGCTTCACTACTTATCATTTTTGGCAGGAGGCAGCTAGGGGCCATTCAAGTATTACGTCATCCAAAAATTGGCCATTTTTAACACCCCCTCCCCTCGCAATCAATCGTCAATTGGGTCCATACAGGGAAGTGGTGATGAGATGAGGCATTGTCTCAGGTGTAGAGGAGGAAAGAGGTGAAGGGCAGGTTTTGTAAACAAGAAAAGAGAAGAAGATGAGAAATTGTTGGAGGAGAGGGGCAGGAGACTGTGATTTTTTGTCTGTGGCGGAGTCACATCTTCGGGATGAGGAGGAGCCTCCTGTTTGGGAGGGTAGGACTGGTTGGAAAGAAATAGAATGGGGGAGGGAATGAGGATCTTTGGGTGTTAGGGAGGATTGAAGGAAGAAATGTGGCAGTTGGGGTGGTATATCTGGAGGGTGAGGGAAGAAGCGAAGTGGAATCAACAGATTCTGGGGTGGATGGAACATGAAATGGGGACCTTAATCTTGAGGATTTCAATGCTGGGCTGGTTGACTGGAGTGTGGAGAGGGGTGGATGGCCCTGCCTCTTATTAGGAAGGGGAATGCAGCGGGAAGGACGGGTTTGTGTTGTGGGAGAAGAGGTAGATAAGGCCTATTAAGGGGCCTAGTAATAAGGCCCCTATTACACGACGTGGTGGGAGGGTAACATACACTACAGAAATGAATGAGATAATTGAAGGGGAGGGTTCCTGAGGGCTGGAAGAATGGTGACGATCAAACTGGTGTGTAAAGGAAAGGAACGATATTGGGGAATTTGGAGAATTATAGGCAAGTAGCCCTCACTAGTGCAGCATACAAGATTTCTATGAGAGTTTTGGCGAGGATACTTAGATGGAACTTGAGAAGAGGAGCGTTGAGAGAAGTTCAAAAGGGATTCAGGAAAGGAGGAGGTTTGAAGACTCTTTGTGGTGACTCAGGCCATTCAGGTGGCAAGGAATAAAGATAGGAGTCTCTGGGTGGCCTTTCCGATGTGGCTAAGGCCTATGATGGGGTACGGTGGGATCTGTTGTGCACGGAGCTCAGAATGCTGGTGGTGGGGGAGGGGTTTGTCAGTTTGATTCAGAAGATGTAAGAGAGTACAATGTGTAGGGCTTCTTGGAACTGGGTGAGTTTGGAGTAGGTGGAATAAAGGAGGGAACTGACACAGGGATGCCGTTTGTTCCTATTGCTGTTTGTGGAGTACCTGAGGCGACTGGAAAGGAGGCTAGTCGATTTGGGTACGGTTTTGTAAGCCGGTCCTAACATTCGAGACGATGTGGGTGTGATGGATGAGGAGAGTGCAGGATTGAAAGTGTTTCTGGGGGTTTGCTTGTATTGAGAGAGGTGGAGATGAGGGAAGTCTTTCTTGATAATTGATTGTTGAAAACAGATTGTTACGCACAATTTCAGAATCAAAATACTGTACTGGGAAGTCTTTAGTGGGGAAAATTCAGGTTATATGCTGTTTGGAATGGGGAAAAGCGAGTGGGCAAAAGGAGGACTGGATGTGCGAGGTGGAAGTAAGAAGGGTGTGAAAATGTGACTACTTGGGTGTACTGTGTTCGAAAAAGAATTTTTTTAGAGCTGATGGTGAAGAAGTTGAGAGGGAAAGCGGGTAGGTTAAAAGACATGATTAAAAAGATTATATGGGGTATAATTGGTTGGTACGAAGTAACAAGAATTCTGTTGAAGGTGTATAAGGGGATGACTGGAGGAAGCTGGAGAGGTATTAGGACAAGTTGGGTAGATGGGTGCTGGGGGCAAATCACCCTACGGCCTGAGAGGTGGTGAAGGGGAGATGGAGTGGTCTGGCTTAGAAACAAGGGAGGCATGGAGAAGGTGTGGTTTGACAGTATGGTTAGAGGCTCCCAGAAGATTCTTTGGTTAGGAGGGTGTAAGAGTTTGTGACTGGGTGGTGTTCCACAAAGTAGGTGGGAGAACGAGGACCCTGGCAAGAAAATATGTGAGGGTGAATGAGGGTGGGGCAGAGGTGTGTAGGATAGGAGAAGAGGGATTGAGGAAATGGAGGGGGAACGGTGGAGGCAGGCGATGGAGAGGACGTTTTCTGCCGAGAGGTATCGGGAGAAGTGCAGAATTGGGTGGGAGAGTTGCTACAGTTAAGATTGGGGAAGTATTTAGCACTTTAGGGTGAGGGGTGCATTGCATATCACGTTGAAAGTTTGGAAGGGGGAGGGTAGGATGTGGATGCTACTTGCGGGATTTGTGGGGAGAGGGAGGAGGCCCTTGAGCATATCTTCGTGGAGTGTTGGGGCTGAAAGACCACTGGGGGAAGGAGATGTGGGGAGGGGAGGTCATTCGTTGGCTGCTTGGATAGAGCGAGGAGGGGGAGAGGAGTGAAGTGGGGAAAGTTGTGGTGGTGGAGTAGGAGGGGATGGGATTGACAGCTGTTCTGGGAGATATGATGATGAGGTGTGGTTTTCTTTGGATATGCGCTTACAGCTGTTCCGTGTTTCAAAAAGCTACCCTCTAGCATCATAATGACCTAATCATTATCATCATCATCATCACGACACATGTGCATATTACAACTGCCACATACCAACACGGCTCTAAAATATGTCAGCTCATGGCGCCACTTATCAAACCTACTGCTCATTTATTTCTGTCGCCCGTGGTGTCGTCAAATGTTAGGTGTCGCCTTTTAGCGTTAAATAAATACGGTTGCCTTTTAGCGTAGCATTATGGAAGGTAAAGCTGGTACGGCCTTTGTTTTAGGAGGCTCTGGTTCCACAGTAGTAGACATCTGTGCGAAACTACCTAAAGGAAACTGAACGACCCAAGTAAAACACTAACAAGGGTGAATACGCTTGTGCAACCTATTCATACTTGACAGTAATAAGACTTGTGTCGTGGAAATTTAATACATGTAAAACTAAATGTTAACTAAGGCGAAATATACTCAAATACCTAACAGACTTCAATATTATTTGGCAAACTTATGCCCATAAGAACTGCGCCTTCTTCTTCACCATGACCTCTTTTGCCATGACCAAGAGCGAAATAAAACACACACCCCAGCAAAAGGTACCAGGAGTAAAAGCATGCCACAAGGACCCCACCTTGCCTAGTTACTTACTTGCTTTTATCTCAACCGGCCTTACAATTAATGCGAATACTTGCAAGGTTAACCAAGAGGATATCCGCTTGAAATTCAGGTCTGGGATACTAACATTACTGCTGTTTGAGTTTATTCTTAGCGGTTACTATGTAACATTAAGTAACATTATATTAACATTGTGTAAAATAAATGATAAAAAAACGTAATTTTAGGGTGACTTTGTTTTAAGTTTGTCTAAGGAAATTTAAAATTTTTAAGGATTGTTTCGCCTACCACGATTCTTGATGAGCATGCGCAAACAGGGCTGATTTGACAGAAGAGTACCTTGTCTCTATCTCTAATTCCTACCGACGCCATTTCTGTTGCATTGAGTGGCTTTTGGAGGAAAATGTATTGTTTAAATTAGTATTTTATAAGCCACGATCGTCAACATGGGTGAAGAAAGAGATGACAAAAACAAAGGTACTAATTCTACGGGCGCCGTAAAAGATGAGAAAAGTTTACAGGCTAAGTTGTAATGTGACTTCACACGCAGAATTTTACACGGGTTTAGTAGGCCTAAATCTGTAAGATGTGCTTCTTGACCAATTCAATCAATCAGTCGTGTTGGATGTCACTGAAGTTTTTTTTGTTTGTTTTTTTTTTAATGAATGGTGGGTTTAATTGCCAGTTTCATTTGTTTGACATGTTTTAAACCCTTCACCTGAAAACGGTGCCGACCTAGGAAACGAAACGTCGTGATTTCGTATTTTTACCAGCACTTGATGGCTACTCTGTTTGTATTTTTAATAACTAAAGTGCTTTTTAACTTTCTGCTTTTTGTTTTAATTCAGTTTGTCTGTTAACCAATGGGAATTCTTTACCAAGTTATTGGCTAAAACAAGCCGTTGTCAATCAATACCCCGATCTCGCTGATTGTCGAACAATTCACACCGATGTTTTACCGTATTTTGTAGCCGGCAGTGAAAGATGCATGCGGCACCACCAACCAGGGTGCACAGGATGAGGTTTTCTTGGGAAAACTTAGTTGCCCCTGTTGGTGTTACCATAGATTAGAAAGTTAACTAGATACACCGTCTTACTTCTTCCCGTACTACGCGGACCTCTGGCGGTAGTTGCGGCTACTAATAACTCTGCTAATGCTTTGCCTTCTGCTGCTTCAAAGGCAAAAGCATTCGCAGATGTATTAGTTATTAGTAGCCGCAACTACCACCAGAGCTCCGCGTAGGACGGGAAGAAGTAAGACGGTGTATCTAGTTAACTTTCTAATCTATGGTGTTACCTCCCCACAAGCTGATTTTTGCACGAATGGACGTGTCCCGCGCCGCATTTTTTGCCGGGGGGGGGGGGGCACTGGTTGTCATGTGTGGAACTTAGAGCCAGGGTTGCAGAAAATTCTTACTGGACAAAATTTCCCACAAAATTTTTTCAATTTCAAAGATTTTTCAATTTCAATTTCAATTTTTCAAAGATTTTTCAAATTTCCACAGCCTTTCACCATGCAGGCAAGCCATTTTTCAGTGCATTGCCACAGTTAAATTTCCCCGCGAACCTCGTTCTGGCGTTCTGGCATATTCTGCACCCCTGCTTTGAGCTCAACAATAATCACATGTACATACGTAAACCTGAACTTCGTGAAAGCGAAAAGTTCTGTATCGAGTGTCAGTTGGACACTTGGATGAGCATATGTTGCCGAGCTGCAGAAAACTAACTTCTGTTCTGTAGTCGCAGGACAAACGAGCTTGCCCTATTGGATGTGACTCGAAACAACAAAACATCTGCATTTTTCGACAAAGTTCGAGCCAAAGTTTTGAAGAAAGGTGCATAAAACTGAAATAAGCACATTAGCTTTCGCTGTCTTTTGTCCTTCACCATATGTCGCCTACAGCTCTGGACCATTGCCTTTGACTGCATGTCATCCCTCACTGACTGTTTTTTGCAGCTCTCCAAGACCATTGCCTTTCAAAAACCTGTTTCTCTTCGCCACCTGTCGTTAGCAGGTCTTCCAGACTCTCGCCCTTTGCTGCCTGTCATCCTTCGCGGACTGACGTTTGCAGCTCTTCAAGACCATCGTCCTTCAATCTGCCTGTCATTTGCAGCTCTTCCAGACTGTCGTCCTTCGTGGTTCGTCATTGACTGCCCTCCTAGACTGCTGTTGTATACCGCTGCCGTTTACAGCTCTGTGAGACTGCCGTCCTGCAGAGCTGGTCGTTGAAGTCACCCACCACTGGCAGCTCTTCCAGACTACCGCCCTTCACTGCCTGTTGTTAGCAGCTCTCTGAAACTGCTGCCGTTCGCTGCCTGTCACATGCAGCTCTTCAAGACTGCCGTCCTTTGCAGCCCGCCGTTTGAAGCTCTTTGAGGCTGTCGTCTTTTGCTGCCTGCGACTTGTAGCTCTCCAAAGCTACCATCCTTCACTGCCTGTTATTTGCAGCTCTCCAAGACTACCATCGTTTGCTGCCTGTCAGACTGCAGAGTTGTTTGAGACCCTTTCAGTCTGTCGTCGTTCGTTGGCTGCTGTTAGCAGTTCTTCCAGACGGCCGTCCTTTGCTACACGTTGGTAACAGCTCTTCCAGACTGCCGTTGCTCACTGCCTGTTGCATGCAGCTCTTCAAGACTGCCATCCCTCACAACCTGCTGTTTGAAATTCTTTGAGGCTATTGTCCTTCATCACCTGCGGCCTGCAGTGCTCTAAAACTGCTGTCCTTTGCTGCTTATCATTTGCAGCTCTCCAAGACCGCTGTCCTTAGATGCCTGTCATTTGCAGATCCCGAAGACTGTCGCCTACCATTTGCAGCTCTTCTGGACTGTTGTTCTTTATGGCCTGTCGCAAACATCTCTCCAAGACCACTGTCAGTCGCCCCCAGTCAGATGCAGCTCTTCGAAATGCCGTCCTTCGCAGACTATCGTCTGAAGTACTTCAGGACTGCCGTTCCTCACTGGCTGTCATTAAGGGCTCTTCCGGATGGTCGCCGCTTTCCCACGTGTCTTCTGAAGACCTTCCAGAAGATCCATCCCGCCGGTTCATCCTTCACTCCACCGTTTGGAGTTCTTCCTGACCATCGTCAGTGGCTTGCCGTCCTTCGCAGCCCATCACTTGTGGCTCTCAAAATTCCCCTTGACCGGCCTATCTTCCACCAGCTAACCGCCGACCTTCCTATCGACGTCATTGGCATCATTGGCGTCGATCCTATCTCCTTCACTCTCGGCACGGCTTCCGAACCCACCCCCGCCTTCGCCGCGTCTTTAACTAGACCCACAAATCACAGCTTCAGCATCCCTATCCTTCTAGCCAGTCCACAAAGTCATCACCCGTCTTTCACAAACTCATCTTTCAAGGTGAAGCCTCTTTCACCTTCCAAGGTCGAGCCCCTTTCGCCCCACATCAGGCGACCCGGCTCTATTCAAGATTTCTTCCTGCATCAAACCACCTTCATCGAAAACCTGAACAGACTCCTGCCGTATCTGCTCCACCAGACGTCAGGTTTTCTTCCTGCCCCCCTCCTCCTGAACCGCCAAGCTGTCGTGCCTCACCGTCTTTGCAGTCTGGGCATGAACCGCCAAAATGGTTCGCACCACTTTTCCCAACATAACCCCCACTCGTGGCCAGGCTGCAAAACCTGAGTGGGGTCTCACTTCCTAGTGAGTGGTCTGTCTCTCTTCTAAGACAGACTCTTCTGGAGGTCTTCTCGACTTCTGTCCAGGACAGTTGCTTGTCGACCTCTTCTGTTTCATCTCTTCGTGAAACTTCTCATCTTGCAGTTTCATCTGGGGCTTCTCCTCGGATGAGGCTTTCGACCATTTGATCATGTAGTCTGTGATCAACTTGTGGCACTAGACTTCCGTTACTGCTTCTGGTCCAATCAATCTTCAGTAAGTTGAACCTCTCCGCGAAGTCTGAAGATGAAGCTCTCTGCAGCGCAATCTTCCTAGCTTTTTCAGCTCGTGCTTCGCGGTCTGCTTCTGAAAGGCTCTTCGTTGCCTCTTCGCCGACCTAGGCGACAACTTGCATCGAAGCTTAATCTCTTCGGTACCTATACCGTTAGGTCCTTGTTGTACTTTTACAACACCTGCCTGGTTTCCCGGTTCACCACCAGGCTTCGTACTTGAGATGGCGTGTTCATTGTTGGCCTTTTCTAACTCTAGGTCTCTGGAAACCTGTTGCACGTCTGCAACAGCTGATTTAGGTGCTCTACCCTTTGTAGGTGAAGTGGCCTGTTCATCTTCCGCTACTTTCGGGTTGCGGCTTTCCCCCACAATCGCTTCCTTGGCTTTGTGGTTTGTATGAACCTTATCCTCGGGCTGCACTAGGGCATTCTCACTTCCCGACACCTCTTCATGGTCCACCATGATTACTGTTTTGTCACCATCATCGCTGCCAAAAGCCGCTTCTAAAATGCCTAAAATCCTCGAATCAATCTCTACCTTTCGAGCCAATCTCATCCCATGGTCAATTGCGTTTTGCACTCGTTCCTCTAGAATAGCTTTCTGTTTAACGAATGACCTAGTGGTGGGATCAGTCTTTCTAATTGACCTTCCATCTCCCCCCTCCCCCCCCACTATTGGCTCGGACGTTGATTTGTGGGTCTTATTCACTTCAGTCCTTTCTGTTACTGGTGAACTGCCTCCTCTCTTAGGCTTCTTACGATTTCTCTCCTTTGGCATCCCTTGCAATGTAACCGTGGCTACTTTCATGTCCACGTACTTCTATTTTGCTTTGGGCGGTGACGAGTCTTGTTTAGACAAAATACTAGCACGTTTACTAGTTCCCTTTTGCTGGCACTCTCTAGCAAAATGTTCCTCTTTTCGGCACATAAAACACTTGAGTTTTTCTTTTACTCTCCTGTTGTTTTCACCTGAGTTCTTCCCGTTCGTCGGCCTAACCAATAGCTTATTACCAGCTGGTTTATTTACTCCTCTTCTTCAACCATCTACGACACCGGTCGTCTTCTAGTAGAAGAGCTCCAACTTCACCAGTCGTGTAGCCTTCGGTTTTCAGGAGTTCATTCTCGTAACTGTTCGACAGTCCTCCCAGCATAAGCATTGTAACGAATTCCTCAGTAATCAAGTTGCATCTTGCACTGGTAGCTAATTTCGTTAGCCCTTGAACGTTTTTTAGGTAGTCATGCATGCCTTGTCCCTTCCACATCTTGCACCTTAGCAGATTCCTGAAGGCTAAAGATTTCTTTAATTTATTCATCTCGGCATGTTTGTTTACTTTAAACACGTGACTGTCGTTCGTATCTTGAGTTGGTGCCATTCCGTCTGTTTTCTGATCGATCGCTACACGGATGCATGGGTAGCTGCGAGCACTGGGACGTCAGATTCGATAGGCGTCCTGGTCCCAGTGTACATCTCTGGCTTCTTACAGACCCAGGTTCGATCCTGGCGATGGGAAGTGTATATGTACGGGTTTTTCTCCGGTTGTTTCCCGCCCGTTGCACGAGGGTTTCCTCCGGGTACTCCGCTTTCCTCCCTCATGCGGCAAAAAACAACTGTAATAATGGTGGTACTTCTTCCACTTAACATCTGCCGCCGGGGAATTTGGGTGGGTGGATGCCTCGAGCATCGTCTCTATATATTATTATTATTATTATTTACAGCCTGGTCGGTCAATTCGTTTTCACTTTTCAAAATTCGAACGCATTCAAATGTCACTTCTGGTTGTTCAATTTCGTATAAATTTCAATTTAAATGTCCGTCTGACACTTGAAATCTTCTTTTGAACAGCATTTGAAATCAGTTGACCCCAGAATCTGTCGTCATCTTCGTGACCTTGATCGCGACGAACGACAACAAACAAGATGGCGGCCGCGGGATTCCCTGTCGTTTCAAACTTGGTAGCGTCATCATCCAACCCTTTTTGGCTCAAAAATCTTCATCTCCTGCACTAAAAAGAGTCGTTCCTGGGCCCATAACCCTTTTTGATGGGAAAGAGGAATTAACCTATGTGCTGGATAATTACCTTCCCTTTTCAGTGGATCTTCTCAGTCTGGCGGGATGGCGACGATCGCTTGACGGCGTCACTTTGCTGCATTTATGCAGCGGTTCCGTCGATCGGCCACGCAGCTATAGCCGTTTTGGCCAGTCGCCAGACTTGGTTAGTCCAAGACGTAGCACAGTTACGTTTAGCTAAGCTAAAGCCCTATCTAGTTGACTAACCATCACATCTCTCTGCTCGCACAAGTCTGTCCTCGCCGACATCTTGATACCGAGAGCGGCACGACAACACACTGTACGTCTCACAAGAATGTCTTGCCTCACTGTCTTTGCAGTCTGGGCACGAACCGCCAAAATGGTTCGCGCCATTTTTCCCAACAGACTGTGGCTCATCCTGGCCATTCACTCATCTTTCAAAGCGCCGCAGGGCCCGATCCGCCATGAGATCTGCCACATCAAAGAGCTCGTCCCGCTGTCTTTCGTCGGCCATCGACTCCTCCTTCTTGTCCTCACAAACCATCATCTTGGCGACCAACCATCCTGCCTTTGTTCACTGGCATTCGATTCAGACTGGCCTTCAGCTCTTCCTTTCCGTCTTCATAACCATCATCACGGAACCTGTTCGGCCGTCTTTCGTCAACCTTCAGTTCCTCCATGTCCGTCTCGTATGGCATGACTGTCATCATGGAGCCCGTTTTCGACCATTGCTTGTCGACTTTCAGCTCCTTCCACCCTTCAAGGCCTCAAGGGGCCACCAAGCTCACCCATCCAATCCGAACCCTTCCAACAGGCTCAGCCTATTCACATTTGTACGTTTACACCATAACCCTCTTTCAGAGCAAGCCACATCGACCACGAGCACACGTCGACCACGAAACCCATTTGGTTTTCTGCGCCCTCAAACACAACTGGGAACAATCCCAAACTTCTCCTCAGTCCTGCACGTGCTCCGCGCTTTACGTTTAAGGACTGACAACAAGGAACTCGACAAAGAACGATGATCAACCTTTCCAAGCAGACTGGAGCTTTTCCATTGTACTAAAATCCCTCATGAAGGCACCCATTGAGCCCCTGCAACACTGCAACTTCAACCTTCTCACCAGAAAGGCAGTCTTCCCAACTGCCCAAACAGCCAGTCCACACTGCAGCAAAGTTCAGTGACCCTCTCCAATGACCCCACTTACTGCTTCTTCCACGAAAATTGCACCGTCATCTACCCAAGGCTGAGAGCTACTTTTCATACCAAAACCCAGAATCTCAGAACTATCATAGCCTATCTTCGCCCCAACACTAGCAAACATCATTGGCAATGAATCCGACCATCTCCTTTGTCCTACACGTGCATCACGTTCTTGCATCAAAGGACAGAAAACGATGAATTTCGCAAATGCCAGTACAACTCTTCTTCCCCTTCAAAACCAACTTTCGCGAAAATTCTACAATTAAAGTGGCAACCTGAATCAACACTGTCAGTCACCACTGCAGACGAAGACATCACCGTCAACGACACAAACCGCAAAACATGAGCTCAAGGCATTTTTCACATCATGGCCAATCCGCTGCGAAGTTACAGTTCCCAAAGTCATTCAAGTCGCATCTTGGAGAAACCTCCGTCTTCACAAGCCAACTTCGGAGAAAAGTCTATGCGTACAAATGGATTGCACCATCTGGGACGCATTGTCGCAGCCAGACGAGTCATCCAAGCTCCTTAAACACTTGAACACGAAGCAAATCCTCACCTCTAACAAATTGCCCTTTTCATGGCCATTTTTTCTCACATTAAATGATCCAATTAACTCATTAATACGTTCAAATAGTGCGAAATTTGAAACTTTTTGGGGGTGCCAGCTTGTAACCCTAGGGAACTCGTCAGGTGGTGCCCACCACCATTTCTTAAGAGGTCAACTGTAAATGCTAGAATTTAGAGGTAATCGATATTTCCGAACGGCATATAGAAACAAGAAATTGCCGGCCCCCAGGAAGGCCGGCTAAATTTTGTTTCTATTGCCGAAAAAAAATATACATTCCCTGTACCCACCCACCTCCCCTCTTGAGTCACCACCTTATAAATCCAGATAGAAAAAAAAGGCAGGCTGCTGGGTTACGCAGCTGGCCGGCTCTAAACAACTTTGATGCCTCTAAGGAAAGATAGCATCCTTTGGAAGGAATGCTAGCATTTACAGGTAATTTATATTTCCATGAGTCAATAGAAACAAAATTTAGCCGGCCTTCCTCGGGACCGGCAATTTCCTGTTTTTAGCGGGTGGACCAAGATTCAGTTGCACCCATCTGTATCCATACAATTAACTTTGCATGGCCTAAGGTGCAAGGTGAGGACAACTTTTCTCATCCCGTTTTATTTTTACGTCTGAGAATAACACTCAGCGGTAGAGGTGAAACATTTAGGTATGTAAACCACTATCTAACCTGGTTGCGAATCATTTTATCTGTTTTTACCATGAACAAAGCACTGAAGAGACTGGTAGCTCGTGCACGCGATCAAATTCAATTGGTTGAAAGCGCACCAGCGGCGACGTGTATCATCTTGCAATTCAAATGCGCTTGAGAAAATGTCTTAAGTGGCGTGTTGGAATGCAGGCCCAGAATTTGGGACGAAGTAACCATAAAAAATACACGGCGTAAAAAAATGTCACAAATTAGTAGGCTTAAAGTTTAGTTCCTATACTAGCGTGATACTGTATTTCTTCTTTCCAGATAAGGATAGAAAGAAGGATCGAGACAGGCGAAGAAGTCGGTCCCGGTCGCGGTCCCGGAGCAGAGACCGAAATCGCCGTCGTACACGTTCCAAGTCACGAGAGCGAGACCGTGCTAGAAGAAGGTAGGCTAGGCCTCTTAATATACAATTGCTGTTTCTTAATTTGTCAGTTTCGTATTCTAGTACTTGTAAATAATATTTTGTCCACCATTAGTCGTTCTAGGGACAAAGATAAGGGAGCCAAGAAGCAAGAAATACCAAAGCGAAGAAAAGCTTCAATCTATTGGGACAGCCCTCCTCCTGGCTTTGAACATATAACGCCGCTTCAGTACAAAGCCATGCAAGGTAAGATTGAATGGGCTCTCAAGTAAGGCCACGTTAAATGTGAAAAAAAGTGGATTTTGGATTGTCAGCACGATTGAAATTTAAGAAGTTAAGTCACTTGTATCGGGAAAGTAGTCTCTCAAGCTTTTGCGTAAAAAAAAAAAAAAAAAAAAAAATAGTGTGGGTGGGGATTTTTCTTTATTATAATTATTATTCCTTTTTTGGTGCATTGATGGCTTTGCACGCATTGTTTTGTCAAACCGATATAGGAAATCGATAATTGAAAAATTACATACACACAAATAAAAAGTAGTGACTAGAGTTAGTTTCACATTAAGTGTGCAGGAAACTGACTGTATGACGACATGTTTCCTTGCACTATGGGTGCAAAAACATGTGGATATCACGCTTGTAGAGTACACAGTTACTGTTAGACTACGAGTGGGATATATACATGTTTTTTTTCATTCATGATATACTGGCATTTTCTTGCAAACATAACGTGGAACAAACTATATAACCATCACTGTTCATAGATGATAGATCTTGACAGTTTTGGTCACCGTTTTGGGCCCCCACCCAAATAAAAAAAAGTTTCGGAGGGGGGGGGGGCTTTGGAGAGCGAAACAACAATTTTTTTTAACGGGCATGTGTAACAGAGATTCAGCCTCTTTCCTAGATTCAATGAACAGTTCACTACTGTGTCCACAAGTTTAAAAAAAGTGTAAAAGGCCATGCAAAGTAAAAAAAATGGTTCTCAGGCCCTCCCGCATCGATTTTTTTTGCAAGAAATAAAAATAATTGACGTGGCATTTATTGGTGACTTATCCAAAGTCAACATTAGTCTGAGCACTACTGTTGTATCAATGCTTCGTAATCCGCCACATCATCTAAAAAGCTTCGCATCAAATTTTTTTGGGGGGTTTCTGAACTCCGATCTATGCTTGCTGCGAATAAAAATTTACGAAAAATGGCTTTAAATGCTGTGTTGAAGCAATCTGACCATTTTTGTAAAATTCAGTATGAAAACGGCACTTTTTTTACTATAAAATGTGGTAACAAATATTTTTAAAAACTTCATCTCTCGTCAGTTTTCAACTTTCTGTGCCCAAGAACCGAATGGGTAAAAAAAAAAAAAAGCGTCATCCCTCATCAGTTTTCATCTTTCTGTGCCCGAGAACCATTTTTTTAACTTTGCATGGCCTTAGTTAGCACGCTGCGAGTTTCCAGATGCATCAACGTTGTTGTGAGATGGCACATGAGTGTCGCTTTATGGCTTCAAGGGAAAAGTAGTTGTGACGGTACAAATGAGCACAAGTCACGTGCTAAGTCTCTAAGAAAAAAGCATGGCTGCTTGGCGATGTCAACATTGTTCCAGTTAATTTATTCAAGATGTGGATAAGCAGTTGCGTGTACTTCAGGAGACAATCTCGTACGCTGATCTTGGATAACATGTGTTTGCTGTAAGGCAGGAAAAACCGTAGCCAGCAAATGAAGCAAGCAAGGAGGGCTTGTTTTCCCTTATTTTATTTATTTTATTTATTTATTCAACTCGGGCCATCTGTTGGGACACAGTACACCTTAAAGTGGAGTTGCTAGTATACTTATTGAGAAGTTACAAGTTTACGAGGGGAAAAAATAAATAAAACCAAAACAACATGAGCATGGTAACAATTCAAATACCGATGGAACGGATGATTTACTTCGGTTTTCGTTCATTATCACTTACTTTTTAACGCAGTACCAAAAGTGTTCCAGGTACTCCAAACTAGCAAATTTTCGAATGCTTATACTGGCATTCTTCCTCAGGCTTGGGCAATGAGACCCACACGCACCAACTGTCCTACTTCCACACCGAATGCGATGATTACAATTTTCTTCCCCACCCCCCCTTCATCGATGTATCAACTTTCCAGGTTGCTGCTGTCAAGCTCCGCATGTGTCGTCGTTGTAACAGGAAGAAACTTCTTCCACCTCATCTCCAGTTTTTCACACAGTTCGGGGGTCACAATTTTATTAATCTGCTTAAATGCAGGGTCTTGGACGTTCATAAGAGCCAATGTTTTGCACTGAATGTCCAAGACCCTGCATTTAAGCAGATTAATAAAATTGTGACCCCCGA
>JAHWFP010218598.1:0-13787 GCA_023313725.1 Lithobius niger
AGAAAATACATACGTTGGCCAATGTTGTTCGTAGATCTTAAGTTCTTTAGTAATAAGCTTGGAATAATGTCACAAAAGCCAGCAAAACTGCATACCCTCTACTTTGGTGTTAGAAATGTGTCAATGTTGAGGCAACGGAATGCTGGGAAATAAACAAGCAAGCTAATGTTAGATATATGGATCGCCTGTTCTTCAGTCAGAAGCCTGGAACAATGGCAGTGAAGTAAGTTAAAGCAGGTTGTATTGGAGCGAATGGGAAACGTCTTATTTTATTGGTGCCGGTGTTGTGGCAGTGTTGCGGTTCGGAAATATATTGAGGCTTGGTACACTGATCCCAAATATCGAGGCAGGAATGCCGAGGAAAAATCCTACTGTGTTTAGGACACTCTGCACTAGAAACTGAACTGACCCCAACATGCCAGAAACCATAGTCTGTACTGCCTGGCCGATGATTGAGTCTCCTCGTTCTTGGACTGGTATGTCTTTGGCTGGTGATGCGTAAGTTATGGTTAACAGTGAGACAGCTGTGGCCAGCACCAAGGCAAAAGCTTGTACTTTCATAGTGGGGCTGAAGAAGATAAGTAAAAAAAAAAAAAGAAGCAAAAAATTAACTTTGATTGAAGTTGGAAGTGCAAGATATGATTCAATATGGAACTGCTACAGCAGTTTACAAGGTCTGCATTAAACATTCAGAAATATGAAGAGAATAAATGTAACCAACGTTTAAAAGCAATCAAGCTAACAAAAGATCACTTCGCTGAAAGGTAGCACATATACATTAAAAACAGTTTAGTTTTCATTTTTTTTTTAAATTTGGTGTTCCAGCTTTGGCAGGCATAAAACTACACGCATGAATCGTTAAACAAACATCATATTAACAAAACCCAATGCCACTCAAGATTCCCTTACCTTTGTAATTTAAATACTCTGTTGTCAGGTCAGACACAATGCACTAAAATACACAATGCACTTTTTTTAGACTGCATTATATTGCTGGGCAGAAATTTGTCCCTTTTTTTTTTTTACAAAGGCAACAAAACAATAAAAACTGGGCGGCTCTTCACATAGTCGTCATGGGCAAAGTTTGCACTTCACACTTCACCCATGACTAAAGTGACGACTCTTTGACTTTTACAGTTTTATTGCATTTGGAAAAAAAAGGGCCACTTTCTGCTGCAATATAATGTGTTTTTGTTTCACATTATTCTGGCGCGCTGTGCCGCATGAGATGTTTCAAAATTACAACCACACTCGTTTCAGTTTTATTGAGTGTTCATGAGACCGCTTCTCGAGTATGCCTGCCCGGTGTGGTCAACATCACTGCTAGGTGACATTGACAAGCTGGAATCTGTCCAGCGCAAATTTACTAAAAACTTACCTGGAATGCGGGCGCTTTCTTATGACACGAGATTGTGCCGTGTTGGAATCGAATCTTACGAATTACGCAGGCTACGTGTCGATCTCATTCTGACCTTCAAAATTGTTCATGGCTTTACACCAATTGATTTTCCGTTTTTCGACCCCTGCCCTGGCTACTCGGCTACTAGAGTTCATTCGCACAAATTGGCCGTTCAGTCTGCGAGGCTGGATTGCAGGAAGGGCTTTTTCAGTGTAAGGGCTTGGAGTGCCCTTCGAGAGGAGACTGTACAGGCACGGTCAGTCGACCGTTTTAGATTTTTATTGGGTGGGACTTGTCTCCGGAAATTTCTGAAGAGGCCTGATTTTGTTTTTAAACCTTGATTCTCATTTTAAATCGTACAATCCTTACGCTATTACTTGGACTAGTATAAGTGGCTTCTAAACCCTTCTAGCTCCCAACCACTCTTGTGGTTAAATTTGTTATTATTATTAAATTCTTTCACTTACCTATCCCAAGCAGTCGTCATGCTGGTCACTTCCGGCAAAGTAGCAAACACTATAGGCCTAACTGAACTACATACAACAAAAGCACGATAACACCTTCAAAGCCAGGACGTGCTCTACAGTGGTACATCATCCATCAAGACCGATCTTTACGAGCGCATCTCGATAGCTTTGGTACCAAGTTGCACAAAATGTGGAATTTTCTACACAATTCCTAATGTTAGTGTTTTATGCTGAATGGGGGAATACCCTAAGCCCTACCAAAATACTGACCATAAGAAGTTTTTTCCTAGAGGCTTATTATTAGAGTAGAATTGAGACTGTTATGCGAACGGTTTGTCTGTCTGTTTGTCTGTCTGGATGTCTGTCTGTTTGTGTGTTCGCGCTATAGCGTTTGAACGAATTATCGGATTTCTGTCAAATTTTCCACACAGATTCTATGGCACATTTCTAGGTCAAGTTCGAAAATGGGTCGAATCCGTTGGGGAACTTCTCCACTAGAAATAATCAAAGATTTTTGTTCACAGCAAACGTACGAGGTTCGTTATTTTTTCTTCAGCCGACTGACGTCATCCATCCACGACCAATTACAGGGAACTGTGTATAGCCTTCGTCACCAGCTGATGTCACCACCAACTGACCAATGACTGGCAACTTCCTCATATTATTCTACAGATCGCTGACGTAGGCACGTGGCCCCACTGATCTCATACGTACGAACTGGATAACAAGCTTGTATAGTAATGTCGGCATGCGAATTAGCGTATAGACTTGGGCTTCTTGTTTGGACAATCGATCATGACTTTAATGCTTAGTACTTTTTTTTTGGAGAGGGGGGAGGAGAAATATTTAAAACAACTTCTACAGTATGGGATTTGTTTTTTTTTGTTGTCAGTAGAGGGAAGGGGGGGGGGGCGAGGAAATTCATAAAACTAATTTTGGGCAATGACTGTGCTATCTAGATATTTCATCCTTATCATTCGCGCGATGTGGCAACGTCGCAGTCGGACAAATGAAATGTTCAAAACGCATAGACTAAACGGTTTGGAGGCTTCCCGTATCGTAAAACTGCCAAGTGCTGAATATTTTTAATGTTGATTTAGTTTACTAGTGTTCTAATTAAACTTATAGTTAAAAATGAAACCGATAGAAGAATCGTAGTCAGCTCGTCTTTGATTGAGAGGTGTGCGCCGCCATGCCATCTATCACAGTTAATCAAAAGCTAGAAATGCAAGCGACCACTGGTTTTACGGTTGCATATGCGTCATGGAACCGTGGCCAAGAAATCATTTGGGTGTTTGGATTGTATTCTTAGGAGGGGTAATTATTCACACGTGTTAGACAGTTAGTAGCCATATCGAGCGCTGTTTTCGCAAGAGAAAACAAATCGACTATCACTATAATTGGTTTAAACAGGTTTATTGTTTTTGAAGTTCACCATAACGGAGTACGAATTAACTTGGAATCACTTTGTATTTTGGTTAATAATCCATTTGTACCAATCATATTATAAACCTAGGGCATGGCTCTACAAGATTAAATTATTTCAGAATTTAAACATTACCCTATAGTATAAATACACCATTCACTCCCGTTTTGCCCCATATACCGTCGACGTATAATACAATATCCTCTCCAGCTAGTAGTTTTTTGGTTTGTTTGTTGTCATTACGTTTAGGTTTTTTTCCTGACGTACCATGGCTTTTTATTCCGCCTTCATTTATTTCGTTTCATACGTCTGAAATAGCATAAGCTGCAAATTTTATTTTTTTTCCCCAAAATGGTTGGGTGTTGCCAGCTGAAACGTCGTACTTTCTGTTAATGAAATTGTTTTCTTGTAGCGTGTCACAGCTTGCATGATAATTATTCTGCTGGTATTCTGGTATTCTCTGGTATTCACTCTACATGGTACTTTACTGGTACTTTTTTTAAAATTGTTAAATCACCGTTTAAATGCAAATGACTCTAACTTTACCAGGAAAAAAAACAAAATGTAGCGTAATCATAAAAATATTTTTTAAGTATTTCTCATATTCTTCCAATGAAATTTAAATGGATGGAAATTCCTAATGTTAAACGTACGTGCATCCATGTTGGCTGTCCTATATGACACGGTTTTGCGACAATAGTTCAAACGTATGCCAACACAGTCATTTTCTTGTTTTTTCTTTTGCGCGAGACGATTTTGCGACCTGAACTCTAACTTGTGTAAATGTTGCAAATGCTATTCTCAACGGGTCGAACGACATACCGGAAGGATTTAGGTCCCTTTAAACTGCGTGAAAATTTAATTCTCAGGAAAAAATATTTACAAAATGAAAGCTAGTAGGAATGAAGCAATTTAGGGAAAAAAACGAAAAACACAACTTTATACCCAATGGACAGAAATACTATTTATTTGTAATACCAAAAGACACTTCAAAAGAAATCTTGTAACATACTAATAAATTGTGACAAAAAAATTAAAGCATTGCAGATTTCTGAGATATTTTCTTAATAATTGCGCATTTATAGCTTGTAATTTATTTCATGCTTCTTTGTTATTTGTCTTGTACACCAAATCCAACCTGTATAAGGGAAGTCGCCAAATTTACAAATAAAGGTTACTTTAGAAAGCTGTGATGTCATTAAGCCCTTAAGCCACGGAAAGGCTCTCAACGTTAGCGGATTGCCATAGGATTGTAGATTGCTAAACCCAATCTGGATCAGCAGTATACGAAAGTCGTCTTATAATAAGAATTACACACAAAAAATCAACCACTGTTCGTACAAGCATTTGCATCATGGGATTGTGTATCCCATAATTTAAGTTTAAAATACTATATTTATAAAGTTATCACGTTTAATTCTATTCCAGGCTTAGCTATGAGTATCATAATATTTTCGCATTCGTTTAGCTATTATTGATATTTTCGTGACGACTGATCTTTAGCCTTACCTTCTGGATGTCCCTCTTTGTTTCACCTGAAGCACACTGGTTTCACATATCTCTTTTACCTAATCATTAGTTGACAATAACATGTTACCTTGACTCACGTCAGTCGTCCCAGTTGTTGTTGTCGTCATGGCATGTCACAACGTCATTGCGGTAAAGGAAGTGTTATGTTGTTGTCTGGGCGTACTCGAACTTCTGTTATTGTTTCATGTTGGTGGTTAATTGTAGGAAATAAAACACACATGCGCGAACATTTCTTCGTTGACTTTCCTAAATACAAGACAACATGCTCGATCAGGAATTGAGTCGAAAAATGTCAGGGAAATATCGGGTAGTGAAACACCTGGTTGTCGTATAGCAACATTGTTTTGTCATGTGTATCTTGTTGGCGAGGGATAAGCAGAAGTGGGTCGTAGGGTGGAAGGGCTGGAACAGTGGGTGAAAGATACCACTGCAATTTTCCCAAAAGGACAATGCTTACCCATACGGATGGTTCCTGGGCTGAGACGCTGCAGCTTTAGCTCCACGGTTATATATACCTTACGGATGCATTAAAAACTACTAATGAAACAAAAGGACAGTGACACAACGTTGTAGTGTATATAACTTTATGCTGGAGCCAGTAACTGGGATAGCTGCAAGGGTCACTTGGAGGGGGAAAAGACGGGCGTCTTACTAAGGACAATGCTGTTAAGAGTGGATTTCTTAGGCCTATAATGCGCGATGTTTGTCGATTTGTTGGCAGTTGGTGACATTTTTAAGCAAGTGGAATCTTTATTTTCCAATTACAACCTAACAGCATACGGGATTGGAGAAAACAACGTTTTTTAAGCCTATGAAATCCGCTCTCAAAGCGCTGCCTTGACTAGAAGTGCCGTTGTTTAACCCTCCATTTCAATCTAGTGCCCCTTGCAGCTATCTCTCTTGTAGCCAATATGACGTCACATCACGCTGCTGTATCCAAGCATTAAATAAACCAAAAGAGGGGGGGGGATTGAGGCTTAATGGCACGTCGACAACTTGGTCATTAGCGCCAACCTCAGTCACAGTGCAGTGGTCCGGGTTGCCACTGCACCACACATTACAGAGATGTTATTCAAACCCCTAATCTAAATCTTGTCATACATCTGTACCTCCTGCAAAAATTGAAAAACACCGGACAGGAGGACAGACTTATCGCCCAACTGACGCGCAATGTCATGCGGAAGATGGAACCGACGACGAACACCATCAAGATGGCGACAATCAACAAGTAAGTGCCGGACCGTAAGTGGCCGTCGACACCAAGAACATTCAGGAGGGTCAACCCCCCGCAAAAGGAAACAGTGAGTAAGTCGGGTGTGACCAATTCGCAAACGGGCCAACACAACCTCCTCACGGCGACTGCGGCGACACGCTGAGTGCCACTCCTCGACAGTGCCTTTAATGGCCCGTAACTTATTACCATCCTGTCTGTCCCACAAGGTTTGCCAAAAAAGCGTGTAACCTCAGACGCAGAGTTGGAAAGGCATCTGAGGGAACAAGGCTGAGATCCCTACCGAGAGGGCCAGAAAGGGCCCCTTTCGCAGCAGAATCAGCTTGTTCATTCCCTGCAATCCCAACATGGCCCGGGACCCAGCAGAAAAGCACGGTTTTCCGCTGGCCAGGCAAGCGGGAAAGCAAAGCTTGGACACGTTGTGTCAAGGGGTTCCGAGGATTGTAATTCGCCAAGGACTCCAGGGCACTCATGGAATCACTAAAGACAATGAAATGCGTGCCCTGAAGGTCAAGGATCCATTCCACCGCCAAACCAAGAGCCAAAAGCTCTGCAGAGAACACAGAGTAGCTTGATGGAAGGCGATGGGCAACCGTTACACCCTTACACACACAAGCACACGCCACGCCAACGTCGGACTTCGACCCATCAGTAAACAGGCGCAGATAACCGGCGTACTGAGAACTCAGCTGCCGGAACTCCTGTAAGTACCTTGCTGGTAGAGTGGAACCCTTCGGGAGGGACGCCAGAGCAAAAATGAAACTGCCACCTGGGACAAGCCAAGGGGCTACTGGCATTCTCCCAAGCCTCAAGACGCAGGGCATTTCAAAGGCTATCTCCTGACAGGACTGCTGGAGCCTATCGCGGAAATCACCCTTACCCACCCTGCGTCTACCGACTCGCAAGTCTGGCCCAAAAACCATGGACCAAGCAGGACTAGATTGCACAGCACGCAAACGCACAGCATACTGAATGGCAAGCTGTCGCCAACGAATGCCCAAAGGTGGCTCCGAGGCCTCAGCATAGAGGCTGACCACTGGAGAAGTGCGAAAAGCCCCAGTCGCCACACGCAGGCCACTGTGATGCACAGTGTCCAACATCCGGAGAGTGGAGTCACTAGCCGAATCATAGACCATACACGCATAATCAAGTTTGCTGCGGACAAGGGCTCGGTAGAGGCGCAACATGGCAGCGCGATCGGCACCCCATGAAGTGCCCGACAGGACCAGCAAGATGTTAAGCGCCCGCAAAGCCTTGTCTTTAAGCTGACGTAAGTGTGGAAGCCAAGACAACCTGGAATCGAACATCAGACCCAGGAAACGTGCCTGTGGGACAACAGGAATTTGTGCCTGTCCCAAGTACAGGCAAGGATCCGGGTGCAGTGTTCGTTGGCGGCAAAAGTGGATGCACACAGTCTTGTCCGGAGAAAACCGGAAACCATTACTTACCGCCCAGGTCTGGACTTTGTTAATTGCCAGCTGTAGCTGCCGCTCGCAGGTCTGCATGCGAGCTGCCCGAAAGCGCAGGCCGAAGTCATCGACAAACAATGACTGGGGAACAGCAGCTTGCTGAGCAATGGGGTTGATCCCTATAGCAAACAAGACGACACTAAGAACACCTCCTTGAGGCACACCATTCTCCAAGACAAACGGGCGGGAAAGAGTCGCCCCGACACGAACGCGAAAAGAACGGCCTGAGAGGTAAGCAGAAAGCAACAGTGGCATCTGTCCCCTCAAGCCATAGTTATAGAGATTACGGAGAATCCCATAACGCCACGTCGTATCATACGCCTTCTCCAAGTCAAAGAAAACTTGAACCAGATGATGACGCAGGCGAAAAGCCTCCCTCACATCTGATTCAAGGGCAACTAGATGATCGATAGTTGACCGAAACCGTCGAAAGCCACACTGGGACACAGATAAGAATCCCCGTGATTCCAACACCCACACCAACCGCTCACTGACCATCCGTTCCATAAGTTTACAGACACAGCTAGTCAGAGCGATTGGGCGATAACTGGAAGGAGAAGTAGGGTCTTTGCCCGGTTTTACAATCGGGATGACCACTGCTGTCTTCCACGCTGCTGGAATAGAGCCCTCTGCCCACACACGGTTGAACATCCCCAGCAAGAACTGCTGGGAGGCAAGGGTCAGATGTTTCAACAGTTGATAGTGAACATCATCAGGCCCCGGGGCGGAGTCATGCGACTTGGACAAAGCTGAAACAAATTCCTGCCAGGTAAATGGTAAATTGTACTCCTCTAGCCCATCGGAGCGAAAGTCAAGAAAGCGAGCCTCTTCTCTACGCTTAATCCCGAGGAAACCAGGATCATAATGATCATCACTCGAGACCTGCGCAAATGCAGACGCAAGACAATTGGCGATATCTGGCACAGAAGAGATCACGGTATTCGCCGCCTTCAGCTGTGAAACCGGGGAAGGCACGCTCCTCCCTGAGATCTGGCGCACCTTCCGCCACACCTGCTGAGAAGGCGGGGAGCGCGTGATCGACGAAACATAAGCTGCCCACGAAGCACGCCTAGCCTCACGGATGACATACCTGGCACGGGCACGACAGCGCTTAAACGCTACAAAGTTGCCAGTAGTCGGGCTGACCGTGAATGCACGCAACGCTCGCCGGCGGGCCTGAATGGCCCGCCCGCAAGCAGGCGTCCACCACGGAACAGGAACCCGCCGCGGCTGTGTGGACGTACGCGGGATAGTAGCATGAGCAGCAGCAAGGACCACATCAGTGAAATGAGTGGAAAGTTCATCCACATCAGAAAAGTCCTCAACCGCACGCTGAAACACAGCAGCCTCAGCAAAGGCTGACCATTCAGCACGCTTAAGCGCCCACCGGGCTGGCCTGGAAGCTACAGAACCCCCTTGTGTTGTGGACAACACAATGGGGAGGTGATCGCTTCCATGCAGATCGGCAGTGACAGCCCAAGTGAAGTGAACTGGGATGGCCAGCGAGCAAAAGGCCAAGTCCACCGCTGACCAATTGCCCGTTGCCAAGTTACAGTGTGTCATGGCTCCATCGTTCAGGATACAAACGGACCCCCTCCGCATCCACTCCTCAAGGATCCTTCCCTTGTTGTCAGTACCAAAAGACGTAAGCGCAATTTTCCTTAACCTCCAGAAAGCCTTTGATTAAATAGAGAGAGAAATAATAAAAGAAAAGATTTGAAGAGCCTGACATTTTTGAGATATGACGTTAATCTTTGTACGTTATAAATTAATAGGAACCACGATCTACCAGGGCACAGGTTCCTTAGGACCGATACACACATGCGTTGTTGTAACGTGCGTTAACGCTGCGTTACCGCATTTGCGGTGTGGTTTACGTGACATCGGTTGGTAGTGCACAGATACCTCCGTCCACGTTGCGTTACCGCACGTCCAATGTGCGTTCGTTTTGCAACGCACCTCCCCTCGGCAACGCAACCTTAACGCAAACGCACCCCCGGTGTCTCAGTACTTTGTGTTACTTGAGCGGTGCACACATCCGTCATTTATCGCAAAAGCGTTACCGAAAATGGCGTCCAATTTCGAAGAAATCGACATGGAATTGTTAATTGGGGGAGTAAAGAACTACCTGAAATATGAAATATAACTTCAGAAATGATTAAAGACTCATTGGGACGTAATTAAAGAACTTATCCGAATTTTTTTTAGTTAATCTGCAAAAGATGTATAATATATTCACTTGGTACGTCTTAAATCAGTATATGAATGTAGCAAATATCGTCGCATTGGTTTGAAAATATTTTTGTACACGACGTCGGCGAAAAAAGCAATATCGTCTCATCGGTTTCAAAATAAATTTTTTTGTACACGAGGTTACCAAATGGGTTGCGGCAGAATGCGTACTGGCTGTACTTCACCGTCATGTGTGCATTGATTGCTAACGTCAACGCACGTTGAAAAAACGCTTGTGAACATCGGACCTTTTATGTAATAAGGCTTAAAGCTCGGTTTCACGTAACATGCAAGCTGCGTCGTCCAGGACCGCAAAAAACTGCCACGAGGCACGCTGAAAGCACCCATATCATAGCATGGATTAGTGTTAGCAGGATTCACAACAACGTGGCAATCTTCTCCTTATTAGATTTCCCAGTATAGCAGCACTAAATGAACATTATTTTCAGGTAACGGTGACTATCCTTGAAGTCGTCGGACGATTTATTGCCACGTCCAACTATCGTTTAATACATTTTTAATGAAAATAGAAAATGCCGTAGCGTAATATACAGTACAATACACAAGTACCTTGGTTCTTCATCTGGTTGAAATTCATGAAATTAAACATTCCGAGGCTTTGTCAAGACGTCGAGTGGATTAAGAGGTACGTAGCAGGAATCCATTGTTGTTAAACTTTAATAATTTGGTGTCAATGCAGTGTTTTCAGTTTAAAATCAGCGTATCACGCTTCACGAGTACCTTTCCAAGTTCAGTCCGCATGCTAGAGTAGTTCTTTTTTGAAGTGTTCGCAGCATGACTGGTGGCGGAATCGGAGGCTAACTAGACGATACGTCGAATTTCTAATGCCAAGCCTTATAAACTTAAACTTAAACAAAATACACAACCAAAGCCAAGCTTGTATGGTTGGATGAGCAGAGATAGTTCACCGCTTGGCAGAAAGTGTTTTGTCATAGGCTGCCTTCCAGCCATTAACAGACCTGGCTTCAACAACATTACAAGGAAGCCGGTTCCAGTGGTTGAACACACGATATGAAAAGAAGTGTTTCCCGACATTGGTGTTTATACCTGTGCGTTGCAACTTGAGGTGGTGTCCACGAGTGTCAACAGAGGGGGCCAAGGTGAAGTACCATTTAGCCTCTATGCGATCAATCCTACTCAGAATTTTGTAGGTACGAAGTAGGTCACCTCTAACGTGGTGGTCGTAAAGGCTCATAATGCCAAACTCCTTGAGCCTAGCGTCGTATGGAAGTGCACGCAGTCGTGGAACAAGCTTGGTAGCAAGCCTCTGAATGCGCTCAAGTAGCTGCTGGTCTTTAATAAGTTGAGGTCCATACCTGGATGCAATATTCGAGGTGAGGCCTGATGTATGAAGTGTAGAGTGTTTTAAGGGAAGTGGTGTTGAAGAAGGAAAAATGCATCTTGATGCGGTATAGCACCATATTAGTACGCCGGACAGCAATAGCACGTTGCTTGGTGACCTTAAGATTTAAGGTAAATGTCACACCTAGGGATTTGGCCTCAAGGACCTCAGGGAGCTGCTCAGTAACGTTCCAAGTAAATAGGTCGCATGGAGGTTGTTGGAACCAACATGAAGCACTTCACACTTGCTAGCATTGAACTTCATGCCATTGTTCAGGGCCCAGTTACTGATCTGGTTAAGATCATCTTGGATGATGTCACAATCTTCAGCGTGAGGAGTTTTCTTGAACAGTTTGTCATCATCAACGAAGAGACTACATTGAGATTTAGCAAGATCAGGCAGGTCGTTGATAAAGAGTAGGAAAAGCAGGGGGCCCAAAACTGTTCCCTGAACACCACTGAGGACAGGGGCCCAGTCTGAGGCACGTCCCTCATATTCGTTGTTTGCGGCCTGAGAGAAAACTTCTAAGCCATCGTAGCAGGTTGCCAGTGATACCGTAGTTCTCGAGTTTTCTGAGAAGAAGGCTGTGGAGAATAGTGTCGAATTGTTTTTGGATATCGAGGAGAATAACATTACAGGGAATATGGTTGTCAACAACGTCTGACAAGTAGCCAAAAAATTCAAGAAGATTGCTTTGACGCGAGTACCCTGCATGGAAACCATGCTGCCTCGTACTTATTATACTGTTAGTTTCACAGTAGTTGTAGAGTTGAATTTTAACCAGCTTCTCAAGGAGCTTAGCCACTTGAGATGTCAGGCTGATGGGGCGATAACTTTTTGAGCTTTGGCGGTCGCTTTGTATAATGTTGGCGTTTTTCCAGTAAGCGGGAATGACTGCTTCATCAAGAGACTTCTGGAAAACAATGGTAAGCGGTGTAGCAATAGTAGCAGAGCATGCTCCAAGCATGGCACAGTGAATATTATCTGGACCAGGGGATTTAAAGGGGTCGCAATCCTTCAGCAGGCGGTGCACAGTGCACTCACTGACATTGATAGCAGGAGCACGAGCACATCAGGCAATTGTGTAGGTCCAGCATTGAAAAATGATTTGAAATATTAATTCAGTTCGTGGGCGACATCTCGGGGAATGGTCAGAGTAGGTCTATTGTCTTGCTTAATGTGGATACAAGGTTTATTCTTGCTCTAGCTTTGGAGATAGGAATATAGGAGCTTATTGTTGCTCTTGCATTTTGAAACCAGCCCGTGTTCAAACGAAACTTTCGCATTGCGGATGCTGTCATTGAGTTGATTGCAGGTCTCAGTGAACGAAGTCCAATTCTCAGGTCAAGGGTAAGTCTTGTAAGCCTTCCACTGCCTACTTTTTGGTTGACAAGTTTCCTGATGTTGTGATCCACCCAAGGAGGCAATTTAGCTCTCCTGGGGCTGTTTTTCTTCACAGGAACGTGGGTATTACACAGGTAAGTAAGGAAGTTTTGAAGGATATCCCAAGCTTGGGTACACGTGGAGTTAGCAAGCCTGGATCTTCAATCGACACTGCTGATGGTTTCATTTATGATATCCCAGTCAGCTGCACTAAAGTTGTGCCGTGGATGGGTATAGCGGTGGTTAAAGTTGGTGCTCTTGATTTTCCAGAAAATGACGCTATGGTCAGACTTGCCGAATGGTGGCAGGTGATGAAGGGATTCAATGCTGATGTCATCACTAGTGAGTAGCAAGTTGAGAAGGGAGGGAGTATCTCCTCCTCTAGCACGGCTCGGCAGACTAATGTGCTGAGTCAGGAAATGGTCATTGACAACTTGTAAGAGGCGGGTGGCAGTATCATCATTAGAATAGTGCAAGTCCCAATCAATGCTAGACAATCAGTGCTAGGACCAGGGTGGGGCCAAACACTCACTAATGTTGGTCTAAGTCATATTCGGAAACACACGTGACGGTATGACTGGAAACATGCCAACTCAAATTGTAAATGAAGGATAAAAGCACCGAAATGTGATTGAATCAATAAAAAGCCTGATAGGTGCAATATGTATTCAATATTTCTCAACGTTTCGGGTCAGCATGCGCCCCTTTATCAAGCATAAATAAAATAAAAAATAAAAAAAATGATTGGAGTACAAACTCAATTCATTTTACAATATACACAGAAAATAAAATCCTACACACACCAACGAAACACACAGCACTAGAACATGGTTCCAACCAACCTGGAAAACTCAGGGAATTTAAACTACGTTTGAGATCGTGGAGAACTCAGGGAACTCTGATTTTTTTTTACAAAAAACCTGGAAAACTCAGGGAATAAATAAAGATTTTAAATAATGCATTTCCCATCTAAAAGCTTCAGCCTTTTTAACACAAAACTGGTAAAATGTAGAGAAAAAATTCCTTCCTAAAATTATGGTAAATAGCCTGAAAAATGACTTCATCTAGTCCGGAAAACTTGGAAAACTCAGGGAAAGTGATTTCAGTATTTTAGTGGGTACCCTGTAGAAGGACCTAAGACCAGTTTGAAAACCGGGCAATAGGAAAAACCACATGCACAGTCTATACCTGCCTAAGCAGGTCGTCTGTGGATAGGGAAGGAAGTCAGTTGGTTTACACGCAGCACTAGAAGGTCCTAAGACTGGTTTGAAAACCGGGCGATGGGAA
>JAHWFP010218605.1:0-10850 GCA_023313725.1 Lithobius niger
CTTTTATCCAATGTAGAAAGTCGGTCATTTTCACTATGAATAAATATTTAGCCTATATTGCTTACTAAATGTATTTAGGAAAAAGTGCTGTTTCCAATAATGAACACTGATTTCGTTCGCTTCGCTCACTCAATCAGCGCAATCTCAGAATCGTGATTGGAATCAATATAACCATTAAAAACCACACATCACTTGAAATTTTTGGTAGCACTATGCTTTACATGGGTCTTCTTGTTTCACTTATTTTTAGAATTTTTTCTTTACGTCCTGCTCAGTACAACTTTGTCCATCGCTTCTCGTTCTGATGACCCCTCACTTGGCTAAACAACTGCAGTACGTTAAGTGACAACGCCACGGTTTGAATGCAAGTTAGGCCTACACAAGACAATAACTTTCATCCAAACCTGCTCGTATTTTAGCACAAATAAGGAAGGAACCGGCTAACCGACTTTACGTAAACACTAATGCGCGAATATTGCTTTTTTGAAATGATACAGATGCAGACGTAATAATATTCTTTGCACTCTTTACTTGTGTGAATATATTTTCTGCACGTAATTTAGTATTTAGCATTTAATTTTTTTCTGTCTTTGTGTTGCTGCTAAACAATTATTCTCTTGTCCTGGATTTGTCAGTATATAAAATTTCAATGAATAACTCCAAGTTTAAAACGGGTAATAAAATAGTACTGCGAAAAGCTACGCGTCTTTACTGATTGTTACTGAGAACAAAAATTTAGTAACTCGCTCCTCGTTGTGTCCGTTGCCGCCAGATCATTGTTGATAAACGTTCCAGATAATTTCGAAAACAATTGGCAACAATCACGACGTCATGTATCGTTGAGGCATTGTTGGGTGATTGTTGCCGATTGTTGCAAATGGTCATTTTTCGTTAATTTCGGTCATTAACGAAATTTAACCCAGCTCGGGCTTTAAAAATACGCCTACACAAAGAAAGGGTTACTTTGCTTTCTTTTGACAAACTCCTCATATTTGTAGCCTTCTACTTTCAAAGGAAAAGATAATCATCCCCAACCAACCAACCAACCAACCAACCAAGCATAAACTGCATCTTTTTAATGAGGAGTGACTATAGCGGAGTCGCTCGCTTCGCTAGCTCATCCGCCGCGTCTCACTGCGCTCGAGGAGAATTCTTTGTGAAACTCGTATGGTGCTGACAAACACTCCTAGCAAAAATTATGAAACAAATGTTCAAGGAATAATGTGCGCGTTTTTCTTAGTGCATCAGTTCATCCAAGTGGTAATCCAAGTGGTAAACAAAACTAAAAATGGTCATATAATATCATTCCAGAGTTGTAATGTTAGCATTCTGTATCTAGGTATACTTAGCCTATATTACTTACTAAATGTATTTAGAAAAAAGTGCTTTTTCCGATGACGAACGCTGATTTCGTTCGCTTCGCTCACTCAATCAGCGCAACCTCAGAACGTGACCACCACCACAGCCAACCACACATCAACAGAACACGCCACGGTTTTTAGTTTAAACAAAACTAAAAATGGTCAAATAATGTCATTCCCGAGTTGTACTGTTATACCTGTTGAACTTTTGGGCTGGGGCCAATAACCTTTTATCCAACGTAGAAAATTGGTCATTTTCACTATGAATAAATATTTAGCCTATATTACTTACAAAATGTATTTAGGAAAAAGTTGCTGTTTCCGATGACGAACGCTGATTTCCTTCGCTTCGCTCACTCAATAAGCGCAAATATTACCTCAGAATCGTGACTGGAATCAATACAACCACTAAGAACCACACATCATTTAAAATTTTTGGTAGCACTACGCTTTACATGGGTTTTCTTATTTCACGAGTTTTTTTCTTTACGTCCTGCTCAGTACCCTCACTTGGCGAAACAACTGCAGAACGTCAAGTTAGGCCTACACACGACAATAACTCTTATCCAAACCTGCTCGTGTTTTAGCACAAATGAAGAAAGAACCGGCTAACCGACTTTACGGAAACACTAATGCTCGAATATTGCTGGTTGAAATGATACAGATGCAGACGTAATAATATTCTTGGCACCCTTTGCTATAGTGTTAATATATTTTCTACACTTATTTTAGTAATTACCATTTAATTTTTTTCTGTCTATGTGTTACTGCTAGACGATTATTCTCTTTTCCTGGATTTGTCAGTATATGAAATTTCAATGAATAACTCCAAGTTTAAAACGGGTAATAAAATAGTACTGCGAAAAGCTACGCGTCTTTACTGATTGTTACTGAGTACAACAATTTAGTAACTCCTTCCTCGTTGGTCTGTTGACGCCAGACTATTGCTGATGGACGTTCCAGAAAAAAATTGGGCAACAATCATGACGTCATGTATTATTGAGGCATTATTGAGTAATTGTTGCTGATTGTTGCAAATGGTCATATAGGACCCAGCTCGGACTTTGAAAATACGCCTACACAAAGAACGGGTAAATTTGCTTTCTTTTGACAAACTTCTCATATTTGTAGCCTTCTACTTCCAGAGGAGAAGATGATCATCCCCAACCAAGCACCCAACCAACCAAGCATAAACCACATCTTTGTAATGAGGAGAGACTAGCGGAGTCGCTCGCTTCGCTCGCTCATCCGCCGCGTCTCGCTGCGCTCTAGGAAATTTCTTCTTGTAACACATATGGTGCTGACAGAAACTCTAGCAAAAATTATCAAACAAATATTCATAAGAAGTGATCCGAAAAATGTGCCGTTTTTCTTAGTGCACAGTTCATAATACAAATGATAAACAAAACTAAAAATGGTCAAATAAGTTCAATGTAGCAGTAGTGTTTCACGTGCTATCTTTTATCCGTCGTAGAAAGTCGGTCATTTCCACTACTGAACAAATATTTATTCTGTAACTTACTAAGAGTGTTTAAGAAAAAGTCCTGTTTCTGATGACAAACGATAATTCGGCTGATGATCAATGCAGTATGTGTTTTTCTAAAGGTATCAGTTTGAAAACAAACCGATTACTGCGCATACTCTTTCTTTTCTCTTTGTTTATACTCATTTGCCGCATTTAATGAGATTCGCCAGATTAATTTTAATTACTGAAAAAAATATTTAGCCTACTACTTACTAAAAGTATTTTGGAAAAAAGTTTTGTTTCTCATGACAAACGCCGATTTTCGTTCGCTTCGCTCACTCAATCAGCGGACACATTTCCTCGGAAACGTGACTGAATAATACACCAAGAACCACACATCACTTGTAATTTGTGTTACTACTACACTTTACGTGGATTTTCTTATTTCACTTATTTTATTTTAAGAATTTTTTTTTAACGTCCTGCTTAATGAAGATTTTTCCATTGGTTCCAAAACCACTATACTTTACCTGATGACCCCTCAATTGGCGAAAACAACAGCAGAAATCAAGGGAAAACGCCACGGCTTGAATGTAAATTAGGCCTAAACAAGGACAAATAATGTCGTTCCCGAGTTGTAATGTTATATAATTCAGTATCTATACCTGTTGAACTTTTGGGCTGGGGCCAATGACCTTTTATCCAACGTAGAAAGTCGGTAATTTTCACTATGAATAAATATTTAGCCTATATTACTTTCTAAATGTATTTAGGAAAAAGTGCTGTTTCAGATGACGAACGCTGATTTCGTTCGCTTCGCTCACTCAATCAGCGCAAACATTACCTCAGAATCGTGACTGAAATCAATATAACCACTAAGAAACATACATCACTTGAAAGTTTTGGTAGCACTACGCTTTACATGGGTTTTGTTGTTGCATTTATTTAAGAATTTTTTTTCTTTACGTCCTGCTCAGTACAGCTTTTCCCATCGGCTCTCATTCTGATGACCCTCACTTGGTGAAACAACTGAAGAACGTCAAGTGACAACGCCACGGTTTGAATGCAAGTTAGGCCTACACAAGACAATAACTCGTATCCAAAGCTGTTCGTGTTTTAGCACAAATAAAGAGGGAACCAGCTGATGACTTTACGTAAACACTAATGCTCGAACATTGCTGGTTGAAGTGATACAGCTGCAGACGTGATAATATTCTTGGCACCCTTTACTGGTGTCAATATATTTTCTATACGTAATTTACTATTTACCTTTTAATTTTTTTCTGTCTATGTGTTACTGCTAAACGATTATTCTCTTGTCCTGGATTTGTCAGTATATAGACTTTCAATGAATAACTCCAAGTTTAAAACGGGTAATAAAATAGTACTGCGAAAAGCTACGCGTCTTTACTGATTGTTACTGAGAATAACAATTTAGTAACTCGCTCCTCGTTGGTCTGTTGACGCCAGACTATTGCTGATGGACGTTCCAGAAAAAAATTGGGCAACAATCGTGACGTCATGTATTGTTGAGGCATTGTTGGGTGATTGTTGCTGATTGTTGCAAATGGTCATTTTTCGTTAATTTCGGTCATTAACGAAATTTAACCCAGCTCGGGCTTTAAAAATACGCCTACACAAAGAAAGGGTTACTTTGCTTTCTTTTGACAAACTTCTCATATTTGTAGCCTTCTACTTTCAGAGGAGAAGACGAACTACCCCAACCAACCAACCAAGCATAAATTGCATCTTTTTAATGAGGAGAGACTAGCGGAGTCGCTCGCTTCGCTCGTTCATTCCGCCGGATCTCGCTGCGCTCGAGGAAATTTCTTGTTTCAATACTTATGCAAAGACGGATAATTCCACATCAAAAACAAACAGTCAAATGACCAAGCAGATGATCAGAAGTACGCGTTCTTCGTAAGGTTTCAATTCGTAAACAAACGGTTACTGCGCCTACTCTTTCTTTTCTCAAGATTTAACGATTCATTTTCACTACTGAATAAATATTTAGCATAGTACTTAATAACTGTATTTAGGAAAAAAGGTTGTTTCTGATGACAAACGCTGATTTTCGTTCGCTTCGCTCACTCAATAAGCGCACACATTTTCTCATAAACGTTACACCGAACCACACCTCACTTCTAATTTGTGTTAGTACTACACTTTACATAGGTTGTCTTCTTTCACTTATTTTAAGAATTTTTTTTTTTAAGAACGTCCTGCTCATTAAGATTTTTCCACTGGTTTCTTATCACTTCACTTTCTGATGACTCCTCACTTGGCGAAACAGCTACAGAAATCAAGTGAAAACGCCACGGTTCCAATGATCTTTTATCCATCGTAGAAAGTCGTTCGTTTGCACTACTGAATAAATATTTTGCCTACTACTGTTTCTGATGATAAACGCTGATTTTCGTTCGCTTCGCTCACTCAATCAGCGCAAACATTTCCTCAGAAACGTGACTGAATCATGTAACAACCCAGAACCACACATCACTTGTAATTTGTGTTAGTACTACACCCTATATGGGTTTTCTTGTCTCATTTTTTGGAAGAATTTTTCTTTACGTCCTGCTCAGTACGTATTTTTCCATAAGCGTCTTATCACTTTCTGATGATCCCTCACTTCGCGAAACAGCAGTAGAGCGTCAAGTGAAAACGCCACGGTTTGAATGTAAGTTAGGCCTACACAAGACACTAACTCGTAGCCAAATAATAAAAGCTTTTTATGTTTTAGCACAAATAAGGAGGGTACCGGCTGATGCCTATATGTAAACACTAATGCTCGAATATTGCTGTTTGAAATGATACAGATGCACACGTAACAATATTCTTGGCACCTTTTTCTGGTGTCAATATACTTTCTACGCGTAATTTAGTATTTAGAATTTAAAACTGAACATCTGGCTACTGAACTGTTACTAAACGAATTAAGTGACGGTAAGGGAAAGATGAATGACGACATACAAAAAATACTACAAATATTGCAAGAACAATCACGTGACTTGAAAGAAGTTAAACAAAAACTTGAAGAAGTTACTACTTCCATGGATTTTATGAACAAGTCATTAGAAGACATGAAAAAAGAGAATGAAGAAATCAAATGTAAAATTAAAACATTAGAAGAAAGAATTGAGAAAATGGAAGTGAAAGAATTACAAAGCAATCAAATGAGAGACACAGTTCGAGACATGCAAATCAAACAGGAGGAACAACTTCAGTATGAGCGAAACTGGAACATTGAAATTTTTGGAGCAGACACATGTGATCGTGAAAATTTACAGGATACAGTACAAAGAATTGAAAATTGCTTTGATTTACCAAATTACTCGCCAAGCCAAGTTGAAAAGGCACATAGGATACCAACCAGGAACAAAGATAGAAATGAATCTATTGTGATCCAGTTCAAAAACAGACAAGAAAGAGATGCTTGGATATATATGAAAAAAAAAGTTGTGACAAATGATAATGCTTTTGCAAATGGAAATGGTAAACGTATTTTTGTGAATGAACATTTAACCCCATACTTTAAGACACTTTTCTGGAAAACCAAGGAACTAGCAAAAAACAAACAATACAAATTTGTATGGTTTAAAAATGGCAAGATTAACCTTAAGAAAAGTGAAGGAGAAAAAGTTATTCACGTGATAAAGCACGAAGAAGATTTGGAAAAATTAAGCTAGGTTGTAAATGTGTACATAGTTTTGATGTTACTGAAGCTGAATTTCTTTTTTTCTTTTTAAATGGATGACGTAAACAGCTTCTGTAATATTATATGTGATAACAGTCTAGAAGTTACAACTAAATTTAAACTTTCTTATACAGAAATGGAAACTCGACTTAAGTGCCTACACCTTAATATAAGAAATCTACGACTCAATTGGGAACTACTAAAAGTATCTTTGGAACAAATGGATATCAGCTGGGATGTAATATCCCTTACTGAAATAAGTATAAAAAAAAATAGTACTGATTTTTACAAAATCAGAAATTATAATGCCCACTGGCTAACTAGAGATGATACAGTTTTAGGTGGTGGAATGGTTACTTTTGTTAAAAAAGAATTAAAAAGTTCCAGCCAAAATTTCAAACTTGATGTTAACGACGGATTGGAAACCAAGATCACATGGAAAAATAAATCTTTCAAAATAATCACCCTTTATAGACAGCCTAATACAAACGTCACATACTTCTCCAAATTATTGTCGAGAAAATTAAAAAATATGAATGATCTGAACATAATCATATTAGGTGACATCAACATTGACCTTTTAGATAAAAAAGTTAGAATTCATTTTGGAATAGATAAAGAGCGTAATGAAGTGGGAAAAGACAAATATGAAAATGTGATGGCTCAATGCGGATTTGAACAAAAAGTTAATTCTGTAACTAGACACGAAGCAAATAAAAACGCTGTAACAATGTCGTGTATTGATCATGTATTTGTCAGATCTAAGTTGGAAAGTTTGGGATTTACTATTTGTGAAAAAATTGCGGATCATTATTTTACAGGTTTAATTCTGGAAAATAGTAACTGTTCACATGGTGAAATAACACAGAAAATAATACATAAATGTGATATTACAAATGATAAACAAATATTAATTGATCTTGAACTAGTAAATTGGGAATTTTTAAATGAGATAAACGACTCAACTAAAATGTATGACGAAATTGAGGAAAAAATAACTAATATATACAATAAAAACACAAGAACCATTAGCCTTTGTAATAGTGTCAGACCACCTATTAAAAAATGGATTTCACAGAAAAGTTTAGCATTAATTAATGAAAAAAATAAACTTTGGAATAAAATTAAAAAACTTAAAAATATAAATGAACCATTACTAGAGAATTATAGGCAACTGAAATCCAATGTTGCTAAAATGGTTTATGCAGACAAACAAACTTACATTAAAAATACTATAGAAAAGGGTAAAGATAAAAAAATGATGTGGAGGCAAATAAACGAAATTACTGGTAAACAAGTAAATAATATTGATGAACAGCTCACTTCTGTTTTCACAGAAGAAGACCTTGACTCTACAAGAAACTCATTTAATACAAATTTTGTGAACCAAGCAAATAAATTAAAAAATTTATATAATCGTAAACATAAACCGACGATACAGTACACCAATCTACCAAACTCAATGGTTATACAACACACAAACGAAATTAAGGTAACTGAAATTATTAAAGAAATGAAAATAAAAAAATCATTAGGAACTGATGGATTTAAAATAGAGCACATTTTAAAAACTAATAATGCAGCTAAATTTATGTGTCCTCTAATAAACTCAATTATTGATAGTGAAATTTGGCCTGTCAAGTTAAAAACTCAAATCTTAAGACCTATTTACAAAAAAGGGGAAAAAGCAAATGTTGATAATTATAGACCTATTGCTATTCAACCAGTCATCAATAAAATAGTGGAAAAATACTTTGCAAATTCACTGCAAAATATTTTATCAACTTTTCGTATTTTAATTAAAAATCAGTTTGGATTTCAGAAGAATAAAGGCACATTGAATGCATTAAATTTATTAAATGAAAAAATTGTAAAGGCATTAAACGAAAAACAATTTATCGGTACATTACTAATTGACTTACAAAAAGCCTTTGATACAATAAACAGAAATATTCTTACTGACAAATTACAATCCATTGGGGTAAGGGGTAAAATGTTAAACATTTTGAAAAGTTATCTAAATGAAAGAAGTAGCTATGTTAAAATAAATGGAAAATTAAGTGACTGCTTAAGTTGCAATGATGGAGTACCTCAAGGTTCGATTTTAGGACCAATTTTATTTCTTGTTTATATAAATGACATTTGTGTAGGCTTAGATAATGAATTTCTTATTCTTTTTGCTGATGATGTTTTCTTACTTTCAATTAATGATAATTACAAAATTATGATGAGCAACTTGCAAGAAAGATTTAACAAAATTTGCATATGGTGTATACAAAATGAAGTTTTTTTGAGTGAAGAAAAGACTGTTTTTTTAAATATCAAAACTCCGCATACAAAAATTAATGACGACATTGAAATTCTTATACACGAAAAATGCATAAATAACTGTAGAAATTGTAAGAAAATAAACAAAGTTCAATATGCTAAATATCTTGGGCTCACTATTGATGGCAACTGGAAACATACAGAACATATTTCTGCACTGATCAAAAGGCTACGAGGAATAATGCCTAAACTTTATGAGATTAGAAAATGTTTAAATATTGTAAATAGGAAAATTGTTTACAATGCCTGGATTGAACCACATTTTCTTTATGGGATTGAAGTATATGGATTTGCGCCAAATTACTTAATACATAAACTACAAAAAGTACAAAATAAACTTGTTAAAATACTATTTAAAACTAAAAGTAATACAATAACCACAAATGATTTGTATAATGCAAATGGTATTCTGAAAATAATAAATTTAAGAAACTATAGAATTTATTTAAAAAATTTTTTCAAAGTCATAAATGGTATTAACCTAAATGAAATAATAAAAAAGAGAAGAAAACGTTAAACCTTCGACTACCTAAATGTAATAACCTTTTTGGAACAAAAACTATGGATTATTATTTACCCTGCCTCATGAACAAACTACCACTTCATATTATAAAGATTACAAAATTTTCTACCTTAAAAAAGGAACTTAAAAACTGGTTAAGTAAGTGTTAATATTGTTTTACTGTTTTTTTTTTCTCTTTGTTATAAATTGTTATTTAGCAAACATTGTGATTTTTGGCATGACCTTCGAAAAGAAAGAAATGTTTCATTTGATTGTAAAATAATTTACTTCTTAAATAATAGCTTTAATTAGAGTATTGGCCAAGTAAGGCAAATTGTGTAACCAGGGCATCACTCACAAGTGAATAAATTCACTTCTTGATGTCCTTTAAATGCATGTTGATTAAAAATTTAAAAAAAAAAAAAAAAAAAAAATCTTTGTTTGTCTTTGTGTTACGGCTAAACGATTATTCTCTTGTCCTGGATTTGTCCGAATACTGTAGACTCGATGAGATGAATGACTCCAATTTTAAAATATAATACGTTACGCAAAGCTGCGCGTGTTTACTGATTATTACTGAGAACAAGTTATTGACTCGTTCCACGTTCGTCGGTTGCCATAGTCCATTATTGATGGACGTTCCGAACGGCTTCGAGTCCACGAAAAAAATTTGGCAACAATCATGACGTCATGTATTGTTGAGGCATTGTTGGGTGAGTGTTGCTGATTGTTGCAAATGGTCATTTTTCGTTAATTTCGGTCATTTAGGACCCAGCTCGGACTTTGAAAATACGCCTACACAAAGAACGGTGAATTTGCTTTCTTTTGACAAACTTCTCATATTTTTTGCCTTCTACTTCCAGAGGAGAAGACGAACTACCCCAACCAACCAACCAAGCATAAATTGCATCTTTTTAATAAGGAGAGATGTTCCTAATTAGTCCCATGCGTGTGCAACCAGTTCGGCAGTGAGGCAGTACTCTCGATGGTAAATTGGTAGCATACGTACGTTCTGTTCATTAATTTCGATCTACAGTGCTTAGAAATATGGTCACACTGACCATTTGAAGTATAGGATTTGTGCTTCAAGACGACGGATTTGGTACTTGTATAAGTGACACTTAGCTCTGGCGTTCTAGACTAATCCACGTAACTTGAGTAAATACTTCATTTGAGAGCAAAGTAGTACATACTTTCTCAAGTGCCACCAGTTTTCAGTCACAGGGCGATGGGCTAAGAGGAAAAGGGCTACTAGCAAATCAAACCACCAACTTTGTCTTCAATTTTGATTTTTTGATCGGCTTTTATGGAATTAATTGTTATCAGAATTCAACTGACGAAAACGTGGAAGGCAAGCTTATCAAGTTTTGCTCCGTACAAATTTAGCTGACGTTTCGGCTATAGCCATAGCAAGAACACAAGTTGGACATCAAAGGTAAACGGCCATTTGTGGAAACAGTGAATTTTTTTTTCATCCTGTATTGGTTAGATGTTGAAGTT
>JAHWFP010218610.1:0-21575 GCA_023313725.1 Lithobius niger
ACAGCCAGGTATTAGCGCCAACCTCTGTCACAGTGCATTGATCCGGGGTGCTTATGCGCCACACATTACAGAGATGTTAAACAAACCCCAAATCTAGATCTTATCATAGATCTGTACCTCCTTCAAAAATTTAAAAATCCCTGCCTAATATGGTTAAATTAATTACCAATCCCAGGATGTTTTATTTTACTTCGTAACAAACTAACGTACCGAGGTACGCTGCGAATAGTTGCGTCGGCGAATTAGGCATATTTAAACCATGCGCAATGGCTGTTTGCCGTGACGTCACCATGAGTTAGCCAATGACGAACGAGAACATCGGCTGTTTGGTCGTCTGATTGGACTAGCCCAGTCACGTGATATGCACGTCACAGCAAACAGCCATGGCGTGTGGTATATGTATCTCTAGATACGACGCATCTTTTAGTTTACCCTGTTGTGATCGAACATCGACTCTTTTCCGGTACACACATCAGATGTCACCAAAAAAGATTTATTGATGATCCATTCGTATAGCCTATACTCATTTTATAATTTTTAGGCCATTTGGGGTTTAAGCATGAAAGGCAATTTGTTTACACTGATCAGTAAACTAAACTATGACCAGGCTCTGTCAATTCGGCATTTATTTCATTTATATAACTAAGATCGTAGTTTTTGTTTGTTTGTGTGTCCGGAGTGGGAATCGACTCGATGATCTTTAATCCAATGAAGTTCTCACTGGAAATCTCGGTAATCTTTATTCTTTTGACGTCCGCAGTGAGAATCCCGGAGGCTTGGGCGATGGGCGACGGGCAACAGTTGTGTCTCATGTGTAAGGACTTTCTACAATAATTGGCGGGTGTAGTGACGTCATGCAAACGTATTTCACGCAAACGGGTAATCGCAACAATGCTCTACAAAACCGGCCATATCGGAGGGGACGGGGTTGCCCAAGTTCTGAATATGACTGAGTATTTAACCTATTGATTTTTTTGTTCTCGAAGATTTTTTTGGAAGAAAATCACAGTTTTAAGTGAAATAAAATGCAGGTCTTGTCGATATCAACCACAGTAACTGTATATGACGTCACGTCGTGGCGTTTGGCCATAGACTTTTTTTTTTCCACTGGGCGGACCTAGCGTAATTTTTCATATGAAAATTTAAAGTGGGGATGTAGTTTTTCTCCCAATTTTTTTTTTTATCGTGTTGTGCATGAATAGGCCTACTACTTTATTTTTCCAGTTGTTATCAAAAATTTAGTCAAGTTAGTAGCCTTCTTCCAAGAATTAGATCTTCTTTCAAGAAACTGTTGGACTTCATTCTTATTGTCGTCTTATGGCTTTAGCAGAACGGGGAAGCGTCAAAATACGTGTATCTCTCCTTTACTCAAAATACCAACTTCTTCCTTGGCTGCCGTACATTTATTTTTCATATTTTTTGTTGTTGTTGATTTGCACAAATGGTTGGTTCGTAGCCTACTTTTTAGTTTTTGTTTCAGAGTTGGTAGAAACTTTGAGTCATTAAATTTTCAGCAAGCTGGTTTTCAACAAGGGTTCTTGCACTTTCACAAAACGTGGAATCACTAATGCAGTTCGTATCTCTCTCCTTACAAAAGCGACACTTAATGCAGTGCACTGCAGTATTTGTATTTGTAGGAAGTAGTGCTAAGAATCAGTGCACTACTATAGTAAAGACAGTACCACAAAAATGGCGAATTTCTGCGTATATACATCTATACATGCTCTGCAATTTCTTACCACTGAAGAAGTTCGCCTCTGCCTCCCTTGGCAAGTGTGGCGTATTTTGCCACCTTTGTTCTGCAGTAGAATGGAGGGTAATGTGCAGTAAACGTATAGAACCTATAAGCATGTGATTGTTATTGGTTGAAAGGCATTTTTAATTTATATGCACAAAACACCCTAGTTGGTTAGGCCGATTGCAGAAATAACAGTGCTGTATGGTTATGCTGCTTCCACTACAAGGTTAACAGACAGATATAGAAAACTTACTCGCTTACAGACAGAAATAAGAAAATTTACTTATTTCTCTTGTGGGTGGGTGTGCGCAATCAATCAAGGATCGGTTGACATGTAGGTGCCTTAATGTTGAATCTGATAGGAGCTGGGTAAATGACCTTATTAGCAAACAATTCAAACTGAATTTGGCTTGGTTGCACTCAATTGGTTTTTTTTTTCTAAATTATTCTCAGCAAATGGATTCCAGGTATGAGCATACTAAATTTTTTTTTAAAAGATAGGAAGTCAAACTTTTGATAGATATGTTGATAAAATGATACTGTAGAACCGATCAAGAAAAACAAAGCCAGTAACACATACGAAAAAAAACAATTCTTATATTTCGGTACCCAGGATTCCTTCATCAGAGTGGTTGAAAAATATTTATTTTACAACTTACATTATGCCATAAGTGGATCAACCATGAGGGTATGGTGTGTGCAACAGCAAGGTTTGTGAGCTATAGAGCAGTGACATTTGCCGCCATATTGACACCAAATTGGCACCAGTATGGGTTTTGGAGGGCATAACTACAAGGTGCACTACATAAAAATGGAGGGAAAACCAACGGAAGAGCGGATTTCTTAGGCGTAAAATAACGTTGTTTTCTCCAACAACAAAAATTGCGCGTTTTAGGTATAAGAAATCACTCTTCACAGCATCGGCTTCAGTATGACGCCCTTCTGTTTCTCTGCGCGGTGCCCCTTGCAGCTAACCCATTAAGGCTCCAGCATAGGGTTATATACAATAATACTACGTCGTGTCACTGCTCTATACGTAAAGGATAAAAGCAGACTCTGTGTTCTTCCTTCACGCGGGCGACAACCCCTGCTGCTACATACACCATACCTCATGGTTGATCCATTCATGGCATAATGTATGGTGTTTTTTTTTTATATATATTTTTAAACCACTATGGACAAGGTATCTCTGCTTTTTATATTATCCTCGGCGCCGAAATATAAGACTTGTTTTTATTGGCATGTGCTATAGAGCAGTGTCATGTGACATCATATTGGCTACAAGAGAGATAGCTGCAAGGGGCTCTTATGAAAATGGAGGGTTAAACAACGGCACTTGTAGTCAAGGCAGTGCTTTGAGAGCGGATTTCATAGGCTTAAAAAACGTTGTTTTCTCCAATCCCTTATATGCTGCGAGGTTGTAATCGGAAAATAAAGATTCCACTCGCTTAAAATTGTCAGCAATTGCCAACAAATCGACAAAAATCGCGCATTATAGGCCTAAGAAATCAACTCTTTTAACAGCATTGTCTTCAGTAAGACGCCCTTCTTTTCGCCCTCCAGTGACCCTTGCAGCTATCCCCGTTACTGGCTCCAGCATAAAGTTATATACAATAATACAACGTTGTGTCACTGCCCAATTGGCTTCGATTTTCTTGATCGGTTCTATAGTATGTTTTTATCTACATATCTATCAAAAAATCAAAAGTTTCAGGCTTATTGTCATTTGCTGGCTTTTGTAAGCTGTTTGGACTTTTTATTATGCGTTTGTAAGCATCACCAGTATAGATGTAAGGGAAATGCGTGTCGTAATTCAACCATCATTGTAATGTTGTTCGTCCTTTTTTGTAGGTGATCAAGAGAGAACTGGTTCTCTCGAAAATTAAACTCTTTATTTTGTTTTGAACTTGTGGATACCTGTCTCCAGGAACAGCCAAGTTGTATTATCCTTCATCCACAAATCACCGAGAAAGTTTCAGGCTTTCTAGCTTTTTAAAGGGTTAGTGTGCTCATACCTGGAATCCATTAATTGAAAATAATTAAGAAAAATAAAATAATTGAGTGCAACCAAGCCAATTTCATTTGAATTGTTTGGAATAAGGCTAATTTAACTTGCATCTTGTCAGCTTCAACTTTAATAGAGCAGTGACATAAGTAGTATTATTGTATATAACTCGATGGTGGAGCCAGTAACTTGGTTAGCTGCAAGGGGCACTGGATGGGAAAAAGATGGTCGTCTTACTGAAGCCAATGCTATTGGACTGGATTTTTTAAGCCTATAACGCGCGATTTTTGTTGTTGGGAGAAAACAACGTTTTTTAAGCCTAAGAAATCCGCTCCCAAAGCACTGTCTTGACTAGAAGTGCCGTTGTTTTTCCTTACATTTTAATCTAGTGCACCTTGTAGCTATTGCCTCCAGATGCTGTCTCGTAGCCAATATGACGTCACTTGCCGCTGCTCTATAAGCACATATACCAACCTCTCCTTTATTGATTGCGCACATCCAGCCCAATGGAAATAAGTAAATTTCCTTACTTACTGCCTGTATGCGAGTAAGTTATCTAGTTCTGCCTGTTAACACTGTAATGCAATCGGCATTTATAACCGTACAGCGCTGTTACGTCTGTGGTAGGCCAACCCTACTATAGGGGATGTTGTGAATTTAAATTTAAAATACCCTTCAACCAATAACTGTCGCATGCTTGCACAACATCCGAATTCAGTATAAGTAGCAGAAAAATTTGTACCCAAAAAAAATTATCATAATTGCTCGAATGTGTCACTTGCTCTTCACCCTTAGTACGTGCCCCTTATTTCTTACTCTTTACACATCCTCGATCAGCGACAAATTACCGGCGCCATTGAGAGTAGAAATTAGCGGAATCAAGGGGGAGAGAACGACCGTGCTGATTGGAAAGTGCTTTGCATATTGAGAGCCAAGTTATCCTGGAAGGAAGGGGAAGAGGTGGAGCTCTTGATGTGAAAAGGTCTTGTATAATTGATGAGGTTTTGGACAATGAAACGTGTCCCGAATGCCTGCTTTCACGCCGTGTTCCGCCGCGCACTACCCCCTGCATAACTGAGAAGGATATAGGGAAGGGCCCTAAAGTGGTACTAAAGGATTACTGGAGATGCCGAAAGAGAAGTGCGACGAAGTCGAGAAGACTTGAAGGCTTCGGTGTCGAACTGTCGCTAGGTAATTGTTCGTTGAGGACTTTATTGTATACTTCTATTAATTCCAATGTTATTAATTTGCTCAGAATGGTCAGTGGGTTTAGTATTACTGATCTCGTTGATGTCACAGGTTGAGGAGGATGAATGCTTTTAGATTACTAAGTAGCATACATATTTAGTATTGAACGCAAGGCAGACAATCAGTAAATGCGTAAGCAGAAATGGCGAGCTTTTGAGTTAGTAAAATACAGGGTGGGCAACAAAAAAATGAGACTTTATCTCGCGGGGATTCGACAAAGAAAAACAAAGTGTGCGAGATTTGTATATCAGTACATCTTTCAACGGATTTACGAAGATTTACGGATTTGCAGATTTAACTAAGATTTAATGATTTACTTAAGATTTTTCAAGATTTACACGGGTTTATAGAAGATTTACATAAAATTTTGCGGATTTACACAGATTTGAAGATTACATAAAGATTTGCAGATTTGCTGGGATTTAAAGATTTACACAGAATTACAGATTTGAAGATTTACGTGAAGATTTGTAGATTTGCTGGGATTTAAAGATTTACTAAAGATTTAAGTGAGATTTAAAAGATTTACGTCAGATTTACGTGATTTACAAGATTTACACTTGACTTACAGATTTGTACAGTTCCGGTCAAAAAAAACGCCGGCGATATACGGAAAAAGTTGCAGGATTAATTAATGTATGTGACTCTGAACGAAAAAGGTTGATATCTCAAAAACTACTGAACAGAATTGAATGAAACAAAAACTGGGTTGCTTATTATGATATCAGCTATATTTTGATACGTGTTACATGTAATGGTAAGTAGCCAAATATAATTGGCCGAGCGAGCAACGCGAGTTGATGACTAATAATATATCTCATAAACTACTGGATAGAATTGAACAAAACAGAAACTGAATTAATTGTTATGAGATATGCTATATTTGTATATGTACGACATGCAATATTAAGCAGCAAAATGTAATATGCAATTCAGTCTTTGTTTCTTGAAAATCCTTCCACTAGTTTTCGAGATATCATCAGATATCGTCAAGTTTTTCTCGCTCGGCCAATTATTTCAGCCAGTTAACGTCGTATTTAATAAGGGCAAAAAATGCAGTAGACAATCTAATAAGCATTTCAGTCTTTATTTCATGAAAATCCGTCCAGTAGTTTTCGAGATAACTGTTTTTCTCCATGGTTATTATTATGACCCCCGATATAACGAAAAAAGGCGGTTTTTTTGACCAGAACTGTACAAGATTTACAAGATTTGAATGATTTACAAGATTTAGATGATTTGCTCAAGATTTACAGATTTACAATTGTAAATCTAAATCTTGGGTATATGAGATTTCTAGTTTTGTCGAACCCTTTCGCTTTTTCTTCAATTTAAATTGTGAAGTAACTAACATTCGATGGATGGTTTTCCTTTGACGGATGTGTTGTCTGTCATCTCGACCAACTGCATCTTTATTTCCAAGCAGCAAACACTTTACATACAATTTCAGGGGTCACATTGCTCCGTTCATCGTTCCAAACTTTCCAAAGTCCATCCAGCGTGGAAGCTTTACGTAGCATGAGTCGTCGTGAGTGGAAGCCAAATTTCCTCGTAGGCCTAGTAGGCATCCACCATATTGCCAGCGGACAAAACAAGCAAGCAATCCATCCCAGCATCGAACATTGGTGAAAGAACGCGTGGTCTTCTGCGCCATCTTGGAATTTTATCGTCTTCGTCAATGCCGCAAAGTGTCATGTGTGCTTTCACCACCATCGGCTGCTCGGGACGGATGGTTGGTTTGTTTAGTCTGTAGCCAATATGGCGGATACCTATTAAGCGTATGTTTTAGGGCTGTTGAAACCTAACTTGTTGAGACCTAACCTATTCAGACTTATGTTCTCAATTTCAACTTTACTAAATGCACAACCTTGTAAGTGTTCATCAATACAACCTTTTTACTTGTTTTTATTCTCTTTTTCTTCCTACCCATGCATCTTCCCCCGACTGTGAGTTTTTAGCGAATCAAAGGTCTTACCCTCTAATAATTATGTGAGATGCTAAGGGAGTGGACGATAAGTTTCGAGTCAAGCTCAATTCCTATTCACTCCTTACTGCATAGCTAGGGGACTATACACATAGAATCACATATTAGGCATCGGCTTCAAGTTTTTCCCTTGAACCGACCCTGTTCAGAGCAGAGAGACATTGGGCGCACCGTCACTACAACACCAAGTCCCGATTCTGCCCCAGCCGCCCAGCTTATATACTGGCCAAGAGGCGGGGAAATCCCCTTCAGGTTTTACGTCACGTGACAGGCTAACTAGCACGAGCCGGTTCCAACTAGTTGAATAGTGGAGCAGGCTCGTTACCCGGCTGTTGGCACATATTGAGCGAGTGCACAAGCAGCGCATGTAACTGCAAGGCGCACCGCGTAGTTGCCAGGATATCGTAAGAAACTGTCAGGCTTTTTCAGTAGCTATGGGACCTATTCGTGCTTCAGATAACGCAGCTCCGAGAAATTAATTTAAATAGAGAAAGAAAAAATGCAGAAAAAAATGCTTGTTTTTGTCGACGTCAAGATTTCTTTTAAGCTTCCAATTATTAATCACAACTCTTCTGACTACTGAAAAAACACTAATTTTCAAAATGTTGTTGATGGTTTCCCGGCCCCACTAATGCGATTTTCTTTGGTATTTCTCTTCGTTCACACTTTCTGCTATTTATTGTTCATAGCCAGGGAAAAAACTTTTTTTATTATTATTTTTTTATTATTTTTTTTTAGTTTTCATTTTCCCTCGTATTCTTCTTTTACAGCTAGGGGAAAACGTTGTAAGGCCAATTTTCCACTCTAGGGTTAAGGACTGCATAGTGGGGAAGAAAGGGGGGCGATTGTTCTCCCAGGTCGAAGCAGTCCTCCGAGACCTCTCTCTCTCTCTCTCCCTCGACTCTAGTCTGAGTGGTGGGGGGGGGGGGGGGGGGGGGGGGGGGGGACGCCGGGAAGAGTGCTTGCAAAGCCTTCTTCTGGAACCGTGTCCAACAGAAATGCTGAACTTCCACATAATGCGTAGTAGGGTAACGCTCTTTCTTTCACTCTCTCTCTTTCCATCTCCTTTTTCCACCCCCCTCTCAAACCCCCTCTCAACCCCCTCCAGTCCATTCCCCCAAGTGCCTTCCCTTGTTGGCGTATAATACCATGTTACGGCCGTCTTGCATTACGCTTACTTACTCGCAACAATGGCTCAATGGAGGGCCATAAAACTCGAGGTGACCGTTTTACACTTGTCGCTCCCATCTAGCATGTAATCGTGCGCCATACCTAAAAAACACACAGCACAAACAGCGAGGAGGGCGACAAAAAAAAATGGAGTGTTTTTTGTTCCGAAAATTGTGCTTTCGATGGAAAAGCTGTATGTGTGATCATGGCAAGTAGAGTGCCTTTTAAGAGAAGATGGCGTACTATGATGGAACTAAGGTTTCTATAGAAGAAAGCAAAAAGTTGTGATTTAGCACTTTGTCCATTATGCTTTGGTGTGTCCTACTGGAGCGAACAAAACACACAGGAGCTTGCCTTCAGAGTCAAAAGGACATGAGATCTAATAGCCTCGCTGACTTAAGTAGGCATGAGTCTTGAAAAAAGAGGTCCCTTTTGGTCGTACGTCTGGATGGAACGGATTAGATTTAAACGGATATTTCTGGAGGGAAAAGCCTCTCCTTTTTTGCTTTGTTTGAGCACTTTAGTTACAGTTCCATTTCTTTTGTATTATCTTTCCATCTTTTTCTATTGTTTCTTTGGAGGCCAACATCGGTGGAAGTATAATGTTGTTAAAATTGTTGTTAAAAACAGAAAATTGGCACCCCCTGTAACCATAAAAAGGCGCGCGCAAGTACGGGGAATTGCCCTAGGGGCGAAGCTTTGGTAGTTAAGTGAAGTAATTATAACACACCTAGGTAGTTTTATAGTTATACCTTGTTCCTAAGAAGGTAGTTATTCTCTGTATCTTCGTGTTATCGCATGGATTACACTGAGGTGTAGTCAGCCGAAATAGGCCGTTTCCATTGTATAAAGTCAATGTTGGAAACCTAAAAAGTGCACACCACACAAAACGCTCCACTCATTTTCATGAGCAAAATAAAAACACTCAAATTTACAAATCTATACAAACACTCATAGGTTAGACCTTTCCAGTTGAGTCCGACTTTTGAATTCTGCCCAGACCATCCCCGCCAAGGTTTTCGGCCGTGTGAAGTCGTGATATCGAACGCCAATCTAATCCCACCGACTAAAACTTCAAACGTTAAATGAAATAATTGAAAATTGCGCAGTAAGCAACTTTTCATATATTTCATTTAACCTTCGAACTTTTACTCGGTGGGATTAGCTTGGCGAAAGAGCTTGGCGTTTGATATCACGACTTCACACGGCCGTAAAGTTTAGCGGGAATCCTTAACAAGTATTGTTTTGGGGTAGATTTGTTAATTTATGTGTTTTTATGTTGCGGTGGAAAATGAGTCGGAGCTGAGTCGGAACGTCGAAGACGTTTTATACGTTGTGGACTTTTTAGGCTGTCCACATTAAGGGCGAGTTTACGCAACAACTAGCTTTTGCATTCTCGCAGCGAGAATTGGCAAAATTGTGGTTGCCATGGTAACAACGCTATCTGGGTTAGCTAAATCCGACGTCGTTTGAGAAAATGCTTTAAGTCTTATAATCCGTGACAATATGATAAAGAATTCATCCTGACGAAATTTACACAGTCGTTTCTGAACTCGCATTATTAAGTGTCTTCATTGCGAGTCGACAGAGCTAAAACCGCCCCCATGTTGAAATTTCAGACGATTTCCAGCTTCAAGCTGCGAGAATGCAAAGGCGAGTCGTGGCGTAAATGCGGCCTAACTGTGTGTACAATTGCTTTTCAACTTCAAGCTTCCATTGTAAGCAGTTATTAATTCTAATAATCTTTGCTGTAGCATCCTACCACTAAGGTACAGATACTGTCCTCTGCAGCAATGGTCCGTGGCACATAAGTGTTTTTTTTTTGGGCGATATTTTCAAACCTTTCTAGAATTAAAGAATTCGTCTGAGGCGTAAGCGGTGAACTGCCTCATTGGGCGCAAAAATTACTATTCATATCGTTCGCTTCACTCACTCTATTGGCGTCGATTCATGCTTCATGTAATTTCTTTGATTCCCAGAGCCACCAAAATATATGTACTGATTATTTCAATGCAAAGTAATTGGAATTGTCAGTCACATTCCTTAGCACGCCTGCATTTCATCTACATCATTAAAACATACAATTTGTTTGTTTGTTTTCATACCTACTCCTCAGGAAGAGTAGGTAGAGTGAGAGTATCGCTAAATAAAATACTGAGGGAACAAAGCGAGAAACGCATTGTAAAAGTTGAGTTTACTCGGAAATTGCTCGCTGTGATCGCTCAATCCGCGCACCTCCGCCCGTCAGAAACAACAATGTTTGATAACCTCTCAAAACCTACAGGTCTGCTTTTTCGTGTCTCCATTCAGTTGAAGCAAAACCAGTTCTAAGTCGTTTATATAATACGATACAAAATATTTCGTCCTTTAACGTTATTTTTTGCAACACAGTTTATTTCTGGAGTTTATTATTATTATTATTATTATTATTCCTGAACAGTCACATTGCCTGATAGAACTTTGACGCCATGAGCAGTTTTCAGTGCATTTTGTCATCGCGGATTTGAGGGTCAACAAATCAAGTCAACAGCAATGAAAAAAGGCCAAAACGGAAGCGTAATTTAATTATATTTAATTTGGCGCCCCTGTCATCTTTGTTCGCTTTTGATGCTGGTGTACGGTGGTAGTGCACTGTTATGAGCTTTAAAAAGCTTACAGTGAAAAGGTTACTTGTTTTCCTTTGTAGGCTAAGTCTGAGTACAGAAGCTTACCAAGCCATTGTAACATTTTCATTTTTTCCGTTTGTTTTGTAATTAAAGTAAAAACGTATGAATACTTCAACAAGAAGCACGAGCTGACGTTAATATGTGGGGAGAATGAGTCCGTCAGCCTACGTGTTTTTGTTTATGTTGGTTAATTTAAAAGCGTTTTTTTTTTCAGAATAGTTTGATATTTCAGCTCTCAACATCGTTAATACTCTTTTCTTTCTTTGTTTTAGGTGTTGGAGCTCTTCACTTAGTCAAAATCGATGTCCCTAGTCACGTTCCAATCGGTGGAGATGCAAAGCTTCAGTGTATCTTTACCCTGTCTGTAGATGAAGTGCTTTACTCAGTCAAGTGGTATAAGGGAAATAACGAATTCTACCGATTTGTGCCGAAGGATAATCCACCAGGGCAAGTTTTCGGGGAGCAAGGAGATATAGTCAATGTAAGTAACAATTTCTAATTGCTTCTTGTAGGCAGGACTCAGGATCACAATAAAAATAAAGTTGGTCTCGGCTTCTTTAGTAAATATTCTAAACATATGTGTGGTTTTATTCTGTGATGGCTGTACCAGGCTTTCTCTTAATACCCTGCGTCCACCAGGAGAAGTAATTGCCAGTTCCAAAAGAAATTGTAAAACGAATATTACACTGAGGTGACTGTGACTGGATCCTAGTGTGAGTGGTCATGTGCATTAACCCAGTCACAGCTTCCTTAAATGTAATAAGGCTTAACTCTCTTTCACGTAGCATGCAAGCCGCATCGTCTAAGACCGTCAAAAAACTCCCGCGAGGCGCGCTGAAAGCGCCCACATCATAGCATTGATTAGTGTTAGCGGGACGGACGTACGAGAAAGTGATATCTTCTCATTATTAGATTTCCCGGTGTTGCAGCACTAAACGAACATGATTTTACGTTAACGGTGACTATCCTTGAAGTCTTTGGACGATTTATTGCTACATCAAACGATCGTTTAATACATGTTAAATGAGAATAGAAAATGCCGTAGCGCAATATACAGTACAAATACACACGTATCTTGGTTTTTCGTCTGTTTGAAATTCATGAAATTAAACCTCCGGAGTCTTTATTTTGACGTCGAGTGGACAAAGAGGTACGTAGCATGAAGCCATTATTGTTAAACTTTAATAATTCAATGTCAATGCAGTGTTTTAAATTTAAGATCCGCGTGTCATGCGTCACGAGTACCTTTCACAGTTCAGTCCGCATGCTACAGCAACGCTTTTTTGTGACGTGCTAGCAGCGCGACTGGTGGCAGAATCGGAGGCTAAGTGGACGATGCGTCAAATTTCTATTGCCAAGCCTTATAACATATAAGGAATCCTCGGATCCAACAAACCGTACGAAGTGTCGCTACAGCCTGATTTCATCCTGTTTTACAATTAAATGGTTTGGAAATAGCTTAAAACCGCAAATACAGGAAACGTCCAACGTTTCTTGCAAATCAACTTACGCTTAATTGTTGCCAGTATTTTCTACCAGCTATGATTAAAATTAGTGGCAGAAAGCATTCGTCATCGTTAGCATATTTAAGCAGAGCGACGTTAAGTAGAGCGCTTTTAAATTTAAAACCAAAGTAATACGTTCCAAACTACACCACAAAGTTTAGAGAAAAACATAATAGGCATGTAGCAAATTGAAACTGTACGATTAATTTTCGTATTTGAGGATACCGTAAAGCAATCTGGAAATGTAACACTTCATTTTCGCTTTCGATTTTTGACCTCGAAGTAGGCTACGTCGTTATCGCGCTACAGCAGTAAAAAAGAAAATGGCCGATAGACAAATATTTTTATATTTTAGTTATTTTAGTATTGTAGTATTAATAAGCAATGCAACTTAAGGAAGATTTATTGTTTGTCGCCGTCCTGAAACCAATTTATTCTTCAGTCTACCTTACCACTTACTGTGACCGATGTCTATGGTTTAAAAAAGAAACTAAAAAAAAAAAAAAGGAAAATAAGACAGTGGTGTGCATCTTCAATTATTCACATGTCCGTGTTAAATACTTGAGATTCCAACGTTTCGTAGTTGTAGAGGTACTGCGTTAACAGAGGCGGATGTTCATTTTTATTTATGAAGTAGGCCCTAATATCCTAGCAGAGACCCAGGACCAACCTACTGCCATGTTTACTGCCATGTGTTTGAAAATAACAAGCGGTGGTTGAATACTTAATCGTGATGTATACAAGCTGGCCCTCAGAAAACGCAACACATGAAACTTTTTTCTTTTTAGTTAAAAATTAGTATAGGGCTCACCACTGTTGATCCAAAATCCAATATTGAATCCAAAAATATAGGCCCAATTTTATAATATTTTTTAGGTAACAAATTTCATTAAAAAAAAAAAACTTATCTTAGTTCGATTCTAAATATATATAATGCGGCAATTAAACTTTTAAATCGAAAATAAAACATACTTTACTACGGATTTTGATGTTGGGCCCTATATTAAGTATTTGTTTTTGTAAGTACGAACTTAAAAAAATACCAATTTTTTGTGGTGGGTTACCCTCAATATGTGTAGTGATTCAGAGTTACCACCCAAATCTCGTTAGTTTCAAACACTATATGTTACTGGATGGTTAAAGTAAACCCAGGTGTGACAAACAAAAACGGGCCCAATTTGTCAGATTTTTAGTGAATGCATTGAAAAGTTGTTCGTATCTTCAATTGGGTGGGGGGGGGGGGGGCGGAAAAAAAACACCTTCGATACCAGCTTCCTGATGCATTGGTACATAATTTAACCCAACTATACCAACTTACGACACAGCAAAATTCAGCATGAATTGCGCTGGATGGATAACAACTATACCTGGAGAAGTACGCATAAATACAAAGAAAAAACATTAAAAATACATGTTATACACCAGAGCATACAAACGGAACAGGAAGGGTCTACGTTGCCCACTAACACGTGCCCAAGGAATAGTTAAAGAACAAATTAAAAAGCATGTGGTGAGGAGTGAGGAGAAAAAAACCATAAAACATAAAAGTAAATCTAGCTAAGCCCGCCTGACATACCGAGTGAACTCCTATTTTGCGAGTCTGGTTTTAAAACATGCTAATAACGGAGAAGTCAACACATCTGCGGGCAGTTCATTCCACACTTCAACAACGCGATGCGAGAAGAAAAACGTACGACACTCCCGCACTTTAAGTTGCGGGACGCCCCCTAGTCCTTCAATCACAGTTGATGGAGAAGAAACGGCTGTAATCAACACTGCAAAGATCATGAAAACGGAAGTAAGTAAGCCCGTGGTCAGATTTAAGCCTGCACAGTTCCAGTGAGTCAGCTTTTAAAGCCTTTAGACAATCTCCAAACCGTTTATCCCTAAGACCCGGTAGACACTTAGTGAACGATCGCTGAACCGACTCGACCTGGTCAATATCTCTAATTAAGTGTGGGGACCAAACGGGACTCGCATGACGTCAATAGAACGAGTAAAGCGAGCATTACCAGCTAGCAATATGTTCAAAAAGTTGATATCTAGCGAAAAATAATGCCCAAAACATAACGGGCCGTTCATAGTAATGATAGCACGAAAATGTTGTCCTTTGTTAACCCCTCCAGCCACAATAACACTGTGTTACAACTTCAAAGTCACGAATGTTATTCCCCTCCCATTTCCACCATTGTAACTAACGAAGACAGAAATCGATATATTTTAACCCATAAAACCGTGGTTGCCACCGCCAGCGCTCAGCAAACAATGCTCAAAACAACAATACCTTTTCCGTAAGAAAGATCAAGAAAAAGAATTTATCGAAGGAAACAATGCTGCAACAGTGGTCTAACAATAATGCTGCAAACAACAATGTCTGTACAAACATGCACTTGCACCAAAACCGTTGACAAAATCAGTAAATTCAAGATGCCGCCCACTAAATGAAGTAACGTAATCGTGGGCCCGTGTACTATAGCAAACCAAGTTGTTGATACGCCATATAAATGTAGGTTATGCAGAAAATGTCTTCTCCATGTCGTATTGCACTTGATTATTAAGTAACGTAATCGGAATTGAGTGAAAAGGGGGAAAAAAAATGTATGTCGCAGGAAACAATGATGCATCGATACTATGACTGCTGTCGATGAAATAGTCACAAAAAGGCACAAGAAAAAGCAAGGAGTCAGTACAAAAATGAAAGAAGTAGGGAGGAGCGATCGGGGGAGGGAGAATATAGGTGGAGGGGGAAAATACGTGGAGGGAGAGGCCAACCACAGATTCAAACCTACTACAGGGTTTTAAATTACACAAAAATGAGCTGTCAGATTCAGTGCCAAAAAAAAAAAAAGACAAGGCCACAGGACGTGAAAGACGCGGCCTTCTCCCGGGTTATGGAAATAAATGAAGGGTGGTGAAATGAAGTACAGGATATACATGGATTGAGTGAGCGAAGCCACTTTAGCGTAATTACCCATCTTCAAGAACCTCCATTATTTAAATTACACATTTCACTGTTGTGGAGCAGGTGTACTCCTAGACTCGCCCGTCTTCATGACGGGCTTTACAACTAGTATATCTAGACACACGCTAGTGTGTCGCCGGCACGTAACAGATCATCCCATTGTAGACATCCGATTGTTAAAAAATTGTTAAAGATAAAAAGGCGGCTCACTAGCAGACATGTGTCTGTTAACTGTAAGCAACTGAAAGCATATTATGGCATGTTGAGGATAAATCCCAATGCGACAGTAATGTTTAAAATTGTGGAAAATGTAAGGCGAAGGGTCAGAGATTGAGAAAAACTAAAATTTAAACGATGAGTGTCCACCAATCATAGAGAAAAAGATGCGTCAACAACGTTGTTTTTATATTACTGTCTAGCTAGTTAATAAGATTTTTCCCATGTTAAGTCCCATAGACTTTTTGCTCATGGCTAGCGCAAAATTGAGAAGGCCTACGTAGCTGAATTTTGGCACACGGATGCATGGTGTTCTGAGCATGGTCCTTTTGTTGGTTTGAGAGTTATAGGGGTCAGAACAAGTGCGTGGGAGGGTTTTAAAATTCGCCACAAGCGAATTTAAATTTCGTTTCTTTTTCAAGTTGCAACCAAAGATTTCAAGCAACAATGTCTTGAACAATCAACACTGGTCTTTAGATTTATTATAAAAGCCTGGACGAACTAAAAACTAAACTGTAACGAAGGACAAAATAAGGCAACATAACGTTGCCGTGGATTGCGTAAGAATAAAAGGATGCACGTTAGCTGAAGGGTACGCAACAATACGAGCATCCACGAGCTAACGGGATTTTTGTTAATAACCCAAAAATAAAATGCTTCTCGTTCTGCTGTTTTAGTAACAGCGACCTTCTGCATGACTAAATGTCAACGAAATCTTGAAAGGTTAAGGGGAAGGTACATGGATGAACAAAACAACTGAATGGGATGTGCTGATTGAGTAAGCGAAGCGAACGAAATCAGCTATTGTTAGCCAGTGTGTGCCAAAATGGGATTGAAGCAACTTAAGCATGTGAAGAGTGGTCATACAATAACCTAAGCCGTGGCAATTTGGCTAATCTAACGGCTAATTGGCAGTGGTAAATTTGAAAATTAGAAATATGAAAATTTATAGAAATAAAATTCCTCTAGAAAAAAGGTACAGATGAAGATAGGACAGTGTAACCTCATGTACGTTCACAGTTCTATGAAAGTTGTGATATCCACCCAAAACCAAAACTGGTAGAAAAACCCGCCAAGTTTCCAAAAACGATCGGCCTTTGAAGGTAGTGATATCATTCAACCAAGGAAAGGCCGCCAAGGTCAATCCTATTAGCCAAGTTAATCGCACCCAATAATACTTTGGACGTTAAATGAAAACTTTAAGATTGCTACAGATTGCTAGAGATGACGCCATTTACCAGAGCTGCCGCACCGTTTTGGGGTTCGTTTTTTGGTGTTGTTGTGGTACCAAAGCGGCCAACAAAGTTTTAGTCGCGTGGACTGTGCCATTGTCGGCGTTGGAGCTAAAAAAAAAAAAAAAAAAAAAAAAAACCGTGTCTACTAAACCAAACGACGATTGGTGCTTAATTGCGAGGCCCTCGAAACTGGCAACTTGATACGATGGAAAGGTGCATTTATTTCCTAAATGTTCACTTCCAGAAAGGAGTTGATTTGTTTTTAAGTGGGCGGCAACAATGTCGCCATGCACGGTACCGACGTGAATTATTTCGAAGTATTAACTTAAACATAGGGTTACTGGCTTACTGAATGCTGGATTTCTCAGGGTTTTTTTTAGCCTTCAGTCATACACTCTAATGCGAATTTTTCGGGGCTGCACCAAAGGGGATATGTCACGGGCGGCGTTTTCGGGGGGTGCGGGAGAGGGTGCCAGGGCAAGTGTGTGTAGCGGGCAATGCGCGCTACCGAAGTGTATTGTTTCAAGGATTAACTTAAACATGAGATTACTTGCTTACTGAATGCTGGATTTCTCAGTGATAGAGTATTTTTTTTTTTTAGCCTTCAGTCAAACACACGCCAGCAACTTTTCCGGGGCTGCCCTAAAGGGGGAATGTCACGGGGCGACGTTTTCGGGGAGGGGGAGGCGGGCAAGCGTGTATGGAGGGACACGTATGCGCATCCGGGAGTGTGGGGATTGGGGGTTAAAGTAACTGTGGGGGAGAGGACATATGTGGGAGCCATTCACATATTCCGTCTTCGGTTTGATAAATTTAAAACCAAACACCAAACACCTGGAGAGGGGGGGGGGTGCGCAGCACGGGCACAACTAGTTGCTTCAATAATACTCGCTCTTAGAGCCGAGTTCAGCTGTGTCCTGTCCTGTAACAATCAGCAAGTGGGCGGGCTTATTGCTCTTGGTATTAAAACGGAGAAACAAGCAATTCAGCCACACTGAAAATAACAGTGGCGTCCTCCATTGAAAACGATATAAACACCAGAGTTCCAAGGGAGGGGGAGCAGGGATGGGAATAATCAGACAACGCAATGGGTGGAATACCGGAGGGGGGTGGGGCGCAGGGAAAGAAACAAACTGCACTGGGGGGATGGTTGGGTGAGCAAGTTGGGGATGTGGGCTGTTTGCTATAACGGCGTATGTTATGCAGGGGTTAATTAGTAATTCTGAAAAATTGTTAGTTTACTAGATATGTAGACAATTTTTTTAGGCAGGTTGTAAAAATATACGACATCAACAAACTGTGTGACCGCCTCACCGTTGTCGAAATTGCATGCACGATCCTCAAAATACGGAACTGATTGTCACAAAAAAACCTGTTTTTTACCAGTATTGTATACCTCTTTTCACATAATAAAAACCACCCCGCTACGGAACAAATTTACGAAACATGTTCCTTAAGGAATTTCGCAGCAATTGTCCTCTACGTCAGGAGAAAACCTTTGCACTTGAAATGGACTATTCCTTTTTTCCTGACTTCACCAATAACAAAATTTTAAATTTTTCTTCAAACTTCTAAAATTGAAACCTAGTTTTTCATCTCGTAAATGGGCTTCAGATCCAAAGAGTCGCACGGAACGTTCCATTTCTTTTTTTTTTTTTTTTTTGGAGAAACGCACACATTGAACTTTTCTAATGGCCATCCGATGTTTACTGCCAATTTTTAATATGCAGAACACTGTGGTGAAAATCTAGGCGGTCCTTCCGTGTACCTTCTCCTTCCCACCTCTTGCACCACACAAGGCCGCTCGCCGAATCAAGTACTGCAAGGTTGGACCTGACCTTCACACACTGTCCTTTTAAGCCAACCATATTACTAAGAGCAAAACCTTGCTAGCCAGATCCCGTCCAGCGATCCATGCATGCACCCGTATAAGAGCCTTGGTCTCCGTGCTTAAGTGCCAGCACTTTCTGTTCGGTAACAGCTGCGTTTCGCCAGCTAATTAAGGGCTTGCTTGCAGGGAGTGGGTGGGCTAGGGTAAATTTGTCGAGCACTTTTCTTTAAAGCGTTTTAATTGAGGTGCGTATTTCTGGCGGAAACGGTGTAGTGTTCCCGTGAGGACGGCATATGGGTACACCGAGACGCCATCTACGGTGGATGTTTCATCTTATAAGGTTGCAGTAAAAGTGGCGGCGGTGCGTGCAAGAAGATGTGTACGAAAGAATGGGCGTGTAGTGCGAGGTATAGTAGCAAGAAAGTAGTAAGCGGATTATTTATGGTTGTAAATTGAAACCATTAAAGGTGAAGGAGTAGGTTTTATAAAGCTGATGATTGCTACGTGAGGTTTTAGCCATATCTTGAACCCGTACGTTGTTCTATTAAAAAAAAAAGTCAATCTTTTGCAAAATTCCCTGAGGTCAGTACGTTGGAAATAAGCCTGGACCTTTTCGGCAGAGTGGTATTTCGAACAGCCGTGCAGCACTCACCAACTATACCCTACTGACCGTAGCCGTAAGTCCTGAATCCATTTAAACCATTAAAGGCGCATGAAGGAGTTGTATTATATCGCTACGTTTAAGTTTTAGCCATATCGTGAACCCATACGTTGTTCTATTAAAAAAAAATATCAATCTTTTGAAAAATTCGCTGAGGTTAGTACGTTGAAAAGTACACCTAAACTAGTTGAGCCTGGTGTAACACACCTTTTCGGCAGATTGGTATTTCTGCAGACGAGCAGCTGTGCAGCACACCGTTTCCTTTTAATGATGGAGGTGAAAATGCAGGCATGCTGAGGAATTTGATGAACGAACTTTCAGTAACAATTGCAATTAGTTCGCGTCGAAATAATCAGTTCTTCGATTCTATGCACACTATGCGGATCAAAGAAATTACACGAATCATGGATCGGCGCCAATTTGAGTGAGCGAAGAGAAGGATATGGCTAGGCTCTGCTTGTATATACTGGCTTTACTCCCTACCTCCTAACTTAGTACACACATTCCATGTAGTATTTCTCAAAGCTGTACATACCTCTGTTTATTTTTTATAGATCCGAAATTAAACCGTATCTATATATATAATTACACAAGATGCGGAACGCTGTCATCGGCAGCAAGCAGGACATACGATGCCATCTCCGCCATCTACCGACGGAACGGCAAATTATAAAAGTAGCAGCCAAGGCCCGCTGGGATAGTAGCTGCGCCCGGAACGCAACGGCCAGCAGCGCGAACATACGATGCCAACTACCAACCGAACGGCAAATTAAATGTGGGGGGGGGGGGGGGAAGACGACGCGGAATGAGCGAGCGACTCCGCTAGTTGTCAATAATTTCTTGGAATTGAGCTTGACAAAGACGGCTGTATAATACCGCTAAGGAACGTCCTTAACCAGCTTAATTTTCGTTCCAAATTATTTTTAGCGGCGTTGTTTTAGGAATTGTAATACACCCCCGTAACAAACAAATACCACAAGAAAAAAATCGTCAGCCTTGGAGAGACATTGTCCATTGTCCGAAAAGTTTTGCCAAACAGCGAGGGGTGTCGCTGCACGTCATTGCTCGGTTCAGTGCCTGAACACGACTCAAGTACCTTCTGGCGCGAGGCAGCTCCTCTCTGGTTGGTTACCTTTTGTTTATGTTTGTTGTCCGAAGAGAAAAGACCAGATGAGAATGTAATGAAAATTGTCAGCTCTATTATGGTCTATTTTATCAGGATGTCTCGTTATAATGTGTGCGGCGCGTTGGATGTGGGCCCTGCTAGCTGAGCACAGGCAGTCATGTAGGCAGCGCCGCCGTGCATTTGGTCGTTAATGTTACGGCCGAGAGTATAACTTAGTCCGGATGATGGTATTATTTTAACAAGAGGCAGGCGGGCAATTTAAGGCCCCCGCCTGACAGCTCTATTCATCGCAGGTGCGTCACCGTGGAGGGACGTGTTCGGACGTTTCTGACGAGGGAGAAAGGGGGACTTTTGTTTGTTGGCGTTGAGGCAATCGAGGTAGCAACGGTGGTCATCATTGTCGTGCCGGGTCAGCCGAGCAAAATTGATGTCAGCTACGTTGCAGATACTGTAATTAGTATGGAGGAAACTACGTGGTTGTGTAGGACAATGACTCCGTCACTGTCTTTCTTACCTCTGCTGTACTCTGAAATTAGCCGACAGCTGCGGCGACAAAACTTGTGTGACGGAGATGACAAACGATGCTGGAAAGTCACAAGCCGATGATGTTAAGCCTAACGTAATGTTGGTGACTACAGCTGTTTCACTGAAGGCGTGTCGACTCAGGTGTGGCTGTTTGTTTGAAGAGGCAGGTGAATGCTTTATTATTATAGTGCGGAAACTGTGGTTCGTCACATGAAAACTAAGGTTAGATTTTCCGCCGAAAAGGTGGCAAGTTAACTCTATTAAGCGGCATGTTAGTTGCTTTGCCATATGTACTGATATTCCAGAGTAGTCACGTCTGAGGGTAACAGTATTTAACATAAAAGATGTTTTGGAGTGACCGTGTAAGCATTTGGGCACGTAAAGCTGAATTGCTTTTTACTGTAAAAGTGGCATACGAGTTGCTTTCCCCATATGAACTGGTGTTCCGGAGTTGTCCCTACGTAAACAGTATGAATAAAATACAATGTTTCGTATTTATTTTGGAGAGACAGGGCAAGCATTTGGGCACAGAAAACTAAACAAGCTTTTATTGTACTAAGTAACGTGCGAGTAGCTTTACCTGAGGTGTTGGGGAGTAGTCACTGCATTTAGGTAGTAAGCACACGCAAAAAAGATATGTACGTATTATGCATATTGTCTAATAATAACAGTAACAATGCTGCGTTGATTGTCAACAACACCC